>CM073770.1:23247829-23359304 GCA_037158775.1 Hetaerina titia | reverse complement strand
CTATCTCCCAAACTCAGCTCACCCCTCCCTCGCCAGATCCTTCTATGAGAACGCCCCCGGAATTTACATTAATTGTTTCACTTAATTTAATCTTTATTAAATTCCTGTCTTCAGGCATGCAGAGATATGGGATCTCGGGGTCGATTTTGGACATATTATACGCTTTTGCGAATCGACGAAGGCTTAATAGATCTCTGTAATGGCTTCAATTATCTTCCCAGTATCTCTCCCATCAAAGGCAGTGTCAAAGTACTGTGTGCGCCCTATTTACACTCCGTACATATAGCGTCTCGTTCGAGGAAACTTCCGGTCCAACTTGCATGCGACTTACGTGTATTTCGTCTTGGCCTTTAGCAAGATGCGACCGCGGCTGGAAATACTGTGCGACTGCCAAAATTTGATTACGTACGTAATAAATAGACGTAACGGAGCATGCGTGGAGGTATCGTGTAATACAATCTTCGACTCTGCAAGGTGTGTCCCAAACCATCCAGCACCATAAGTTCAATTACAACTTTAATGAGGTGTGGACATGGCCGAAGAAACTATGATGGGAATACTTACTGGTTTGGTCACTACAAGTAATTACGAGGGGTGTCAAGAAAATAACTTACGTTTCGACCTAGCGTGGCGGTGGTTAGGGGGTCTAGAGCCACCTGCCTGGTGTCTAAACGTCCTTACACTCAGTACGCATCCTGCTGTGGTAGTGTGCAGACTGTGATTCGTCTACTTTGCCCACTGCGAACTGTTAAAATGTACGCTGCAATAGAAAATCCCACGAGTTGTGAAGTGTGATTAGGGTTTTACTGGCAAAAAACTAACACAAGCCAATTGATAAAATTCATGGACAACTTTGTGAAGTGTGCACGGAGACGGAATACTGAGTGAAGGTGGATTGAGGAAGTGGTGCATTTTCAGTTTGAAAATGGCCACAGCACCAATGTTCACGACGAGGACCGCAGTGGTCAGCCTACCCATTTGGCAAATGAACTCAGGGATGGCCAATTCTTGGACATCATGAACATTTGTCCGTTCACTCTTAAACTAAAAACACCACTGACTTTCAACTCTTGTCACTCATCACATTTGGTCCGTACAGAGTACACATTTCCCGATGATGAATTTCAGCAGCTTTGAAGTCTATTGCCAGTTAAAACCTTATCAGTAAACGGATTTTACATTTGGCGGGAATTTCAATTGTATTGCTCATTTTGAGTCGCTACTGTAAATAAACGACAAGCAGCACAGCCTTCCAAACACTGCAGCTCGAGGCGTACTGCCCTGGTGTGTGTCAATACAGCAAACATTCATTTGTTCATTTATATTTTCATAATTTTGTAGTGAAAAAAAGGCTGGCACCTCCATCATCTTGGCTTTAATGATTGATAGATGGGATTGTATCGATCGGGTATCTTCATAACAACGTGATGAGGGACGAATTTGCTATCCGTCGTCATTGGATTTTGTTTTATGTAATGCTCAGCTTAAAGAGATTCTTGATGTTGTTACTCACCGAAAAAATACGATCGTAGAACAATGCAATGTGCACGGGGGAAATGACTTTGTGGAGAGGAATCGCGATAACGTGTACATAATAATAAAGGTTCGGTGTGAAATCACCCTGTTTATCGTGGCTATCAACGCCCTAGTTGTCTATCGGGGTGTATGTAATTTTTCGAATACTTGCAGCGGTGAAATGTTATTATCTCGAATATTGTTTCGGCTTACAATATGTTACCTTCTCATTCTAACCGAAGTAGTCTTGTGGATCTAGGAGCGTTGGACTCCTGACCAAAGACCCCGGGTTCGATTCTCGACAACTATGAACGCAAACAACTTCGCTCAGCCTTCCGATTTTTCCTGTTAGGTACGAGATATTTATGGGTTACCGCAGGGATGTCATGAACTAGGACGGGTTCCTCTCCATACACTGTTGATTAGTGAATTTCTCACTCCTTAGGATACCCGCCGGTTTTTTGTACGAGTTGATCTCTATCCTCCCACCCTCCTAACCAATCCTTCTGGGTTGATTAATGTGGTTTTTTCATCTCTTTCTCATTTGACCGAAATACTTCTGCGGTGGAGATCTCGTCAGGAGCGGTTACCACAAGAGAGGGAATAGATTAGATTTCCCATTCAGGTCCGCAGAATTTCGCTCGAGACCACCGCTATCGGTCCTTCTAAAAGATCACCCCGATCCATGCGTATAGGGAGGCTGCGGTCAGCTCCAATCAGCAATCGACCTTGTTGTTGGAGCCGACATCCGCATTGTGCTCCTTAAAGGCGGTTCAGGCTTGCCTACTTTGAGGCTTTGGTGATTTAAGCATTCCTTTCGTTGACTTGCGTGTATCATAGTGAAATTGATTTATTATTACTGAAAATTAGACCTACAAGATTTGTATAAAAATTATCGGTAACATTTCCTCACGTGCGCGTGGAGTACTGAATTCAAACCTTCGGTTTAGTGTGAACATGATGGCAAATCCGTATTGGCAATGATGAGTGAGTGAAAGTGCAGACCATTATCACTGAAAATTTGGCGATGCGAAAGATCTGCGCTAAACTCGTCCCGAAGGTCTTGGGACGGACGACCAAGAGAGCAGAGTCTGCTGACGAAGACCTGCAACGGTATCGCGACGATTCCCCAACCCCATTACAGTCCCGACTTGGCACCAGCAGATTATTTCCTATTCCCAAAAGTTAAATCTTCCCTCAAAGGGCATCACCATGGGACCTGAAGTGTCGTTGAAGAAGCTTGCACGCGTACCCTTAAGGATCTTCCAAAATCACGGAGGCGTACCCTAAAGGAATCCGCCCACTAGGGAACCTTCGAGTCGCAGAAAAGCCACTGGGAAAAGTGTGTCGAAGCTCTAGGGAAGAATTTTGAGCTACTGTGTCAATATATACCGAATATTCCTAAGAATTGTTTGCTCCCGATCGATCCCATCAACGAAAATAACTGTCATTCACATGCCCCCTCACACTATAACTTGTTGATTTTTCTCCTCCGTCCGTCTTGGAATGTTCGCGGTAATTGCTTTAATACTCCCTTCAAATGATAACCCCTTTCCCAGCACTGTTCTTTGTTGTTTAGATTTTCTGAGATTACGGTATTCTAAATAAGTCCTGCTGTTCTCACAATTCCTTGAGGACTCATCCTGATTTGAATCCGTGTATTCTGAACACAGCTCTCATAATTGGAGCCATCTTAATCTTGGTCATTCATTATTCTGCGAAAACAGGGAGTTGTGGATTCTTTAGCACGCTGTTTCTCGCATCTCGAGAACGTCTTCCAAATCTAGATTTCACCGTCTCAGGTGCCAAACACAATCATATCTAGTAGCATTTAATCATTTCGAAAGTAGCAATTAGATAATCGTTTCAGTAGTACTTGCCGAATTGAAGTCGGAAGAAGTCGAGTATGAGCCAGCCTTCATCGACAACGATCAGTTAGTTCTTCATCGCATTTAATTTCCTTATTTTAACATTGTTTGCGTTTCGCCGACGAATGTAAATAATTATAACATTCACCCTTCACGCCACGCCGTTTCCTTCAAGGAGTTGGTGAATACGAAGTTTGTAGGCGAAGAAGGGCGTGATTTAAAATTACTATTTCAGAAAACAATTTCTTTTTTCCTAATTATTCCACACCTTTTCGTACTTCTGCATTTCTTTCGCCTCCCTCCTTGGACGCATCGAGTCATAATAGACTTACGTACAAACTATTCCAGTCGCTCAGTGGTTAGCATTTTTAAACGCTGTCGCTAGTGCCTTGAGCTTTTTCTGTTTGCAATTGCATTACGTTTTTAATAGATGTTACACACCGAAAAACATGGCAATTATTTAGTTATTTTCACCAGCGTTATTAATACTCGACCTTGAGAACCAATTTCGATGCTCGTAAATTTGCGATGGAGCACTTCAGTGTATTTCGAAGGGATTTAGTGATTGCTTTTAAATCTGCCAATTTTCAACAGTAAGCGTAATAAAATCCAATCTCCTGCATCGGGTAGGGTGATTTCAACTGTTATCTGTTCCCGTTTGGTGGAGCACTCGGCGAATAAGGACGCAGCGAGATTTGGTCTGTAGCCCTCACATAAAAACATGCCTCTTGTATCGTTGCGATTATTCTATTCGCTGCGGTAAACGCCTTAGACTTTCAGCGAAACTAAGGCCTATCCAATGGAGCTTCGAGATCATCAAATCAAACCACAGTTACCTCCTCGAAGGTTGGTTTGGTAGGTAATGGTAGGGCTTACCTAACAATTATCCTAATACCTATACTACGCGTGAAATTCACACGTGAGGCCAATGGAGGGGAGAGGAGTAAGTTCCTTCCCCTGTGCCGCATGTGGCTTCGCAGTTCGGAGGAGGGAGGGCCTTTTTGTGAACTCTCTCTCGGCCCTTAAACGAAAAAATCCGTGAAGGAAGTACGCAGTCTGGTGCATAGACATGTGAAATCCACACAGTGCGTAACGGGGTGATAAGAGGAGTTCAACTCATTTCCCTAAGCTGACTACGGTTTTCATTTAACCTTTGGAGACTAGAAAAACTAACGAAGACTATTTTAGTATCGGTTATGGGTCGCAGAAATGGCATTCTTCGTAAATGCGTTCTCCTCCCCGTGTTATTGCATGGAAGCGAAACTTGTGCGAATGTGTCTGGGCAATAATAATGGCCGACTGAATGCAGTGCGTGTATGGACAACTCCAGGGTAGGTCAAATAGCATTTTCATTTAACGCAAATTTTCCATTGGTTAGGCCTCATATTTAGAATATACTGCTAGTACTGTATGGGACACTCACGGAGTTGGATTGATTGGGGAATTGGATCGCGTGCAGCGTAGAGGAGCTAGATTTGGAAATCGTTGTCATGGTAAATTTAATAGCGTATCCAAAATACGTATTAGAGGAGCTAGGCTAGGATTCACCCACGGAGCGAAGGTTAAATTACAAAGTGAAGCTCTTGCATAAATTGGAAGGGAGCCTATTTAGCAGTGATGTTGAAAATTTATTATTATCCCCATAGTACTACGGTAGGAGAGATCGTGCTAATAAAATTAGAGAGATTTAGAGAAGAACAAATAGATTTAAGATGTCATTTCTTCCCACGAACGATAAGGGAACAGAATAACATTGTCCGCCCCGATGGGGTCATGTTCGGGTAAAAATTAATCTGGTGTGTATTCACCCCCTGCCACACACCCTAGTGGTGGCTTGCCTGGTACTAAAAGAGGGAATTGGTCGTGGTAGAAATAGAGTGAGGGTTGAGTGATTCAAGAAAGAATCTGAATTGGAAATACGGGTAATGTTACTTATGAAAGTAATGTGAATTGCAGTTTTGGTTATGCAGAGTGAATGGTGTAGACTCGAGTCGCCAAATGGATATACTTTGGGAGAAAAGTGAATGTTTTGAGAGGGGGATGGGGTAGACGGAGAAAATCATGGGTGGTTGTGGTCGAAGGTATTTAAAGTTGAAACGATTGAAAGGTGGGCCGGAAGCGGGAGCATTAGGGAGGGAGGCACAATTGAAGTGGCGATGAAATTAGCAAAAGGTTAGTTAGTTCCCTGAAATTATTTATTTATTTTTTAGACTTTGCCAGCCTCGGTGGGGAACGGTGAGAGTCCATTTTCTCTGCGGAATTCGAATCTGTGGACCCTCCGACCATTAGGGCAATGTTTTCTCCGCCTTGAAGAAAAAGGAAAATGCAAATATTCCATAATAATCGTAATTCAAGGGAACCCCAATTGAATTAAACTACACACTTAGTGCGCTTCCGAGATTATGTACATGGGAGAGAGAGAGAGATGTTCTGAGGAAGACCAAGGTTGAGAAAAAACAGCAATTTCACAATGAACTTTTTTATTAGCTCATGACCACGGTTTGGGCGCAGGTCGTAATCATCGGATGGCGATTACGTCTTCCAACTTCCTTATATGCGCAGGCACTCGGGGGATTCGGGGGCAATGATTGAGGTGTGCTTTTTCCAAACCTCCCATCGTGGAGGAATTTCGTCACGTTATGTCGTAAAACCATGTCATTGCCACTTCAATTGGATTCCATAGCCATCGAAACAGTGGAAGAAATTAATTGGAATCTCACTCGGATGTTTATTACGAAAACATAAATAAGATTTATTGCTCGTTTTAGCGTTTTAATGTTGATTGAGGAATGGATGGACCGTATTAATCTGGCGTTAAATCATCTTGGCGCACCCCTCCCTGTCTGTCATCGCAAGAAGTTCGCATTTTGAAGATTAAAATACGGTGCAAAGCATTTTTACTTTTGGGTGACGGTGCGGTTGCGTCGGAGACCGCAAGAGCCCAGACTATTTCTGTGGAAGGTTCTTACATTTACATATCGTTATAACGACATCATTATGCCCTTCCTGCACGAATTGGGTGTTTGTATCACGTTTCAACTTATTTACCCGCTTGAATTTCATTGAGATCCCGCCAGATACCCTATGCGGAGAAGACCAGACGTTGCGAACGTCTCAAACGTAAACCGACCATTCAGTTTCCACCACGCTCCTTCTTTGTATGTCTCTCATGTAAATTATTTGGTTCGGCTTTTCACCCAACCCATTAGGAAATAACCGTCTCACGCGGAGGCACCCTGCACGTTGACAATGGAATCATTTATTTTTTAATAATTGAAGAATAACGGCAGTTGAATGGGTGAATTGGCTGCTCTCAACTGCCAGGAGGATCTGCGGGGTCATCTGTGACGCACAGGCGGGTGTACTACATCTATCCAGGGCGTTGAATACCCCCCGAACGGTTTCCGGTCTCGATTTGGAATCGAAGGCAAGACATCGTAAGCTGCGGTGTCTTCCAAATGCAATGCATCGATTATCACACTTGCGCCCAGTGCTTTTATTTTAGAGCCAGGAGCTCTGATGATCGTCTGTCGGTCCAGTGACAAAAACCGATCTTAATACCGCGGAACGTGAAAGATGTGCAAGGTCTGTCCCAAAATTAGTTGGACTGAGTCGAAGAAAAAAATATTATTGCCAGAATTGATGCATCCACTCAAAAAGTCTTTGAAGTGGCAACGTTGTGCGTCCATACACCGCTGCCAGCGGGTTTTCCACGCCTCGTACGCCTTCTGGAAGGAATGGAGCCGGGAATGCTGCTAAGCTTCTTCGTCACGGCCTGTTGTAAATGCTTCCACCGTGTCGTTGTGACGTCCTTTCAGCACGAATTTGAAGCGGGGGGGAAGGTAGAAGTCTGGTGGGGCATTTTCCGCTAAATTTGGATCCTAAACTCACATGGTCAATAAACTCTTGGCAGATCCGCGTGCGAGTTTCCTTTCGTTCGCCTGAGAGCACCCGCGGCACCAACTTCACACACACCTTTCTCATGCCCATGCTTTAGGTTACAAGTCAATGTACATCACTTTTAGGAATCTCAATTTCATGAGACACTATGTGAACATTTGATCCACGATCCCTGTCCAACAAACCATTAATTCCTGCAAGTGTAACGTCCATTTTTGAGGTCTAAGGACGTCCTGAACTTTCGGCGTCTTGAACATCTTCTCTACTCTCCCGAAACAACTTAGGTGGGCGAGATCATGTCAATAAAATTAGAGAGATTAAGTGAATCAAATAGATTTAGGATATCATTTTTCCCACGTACGATAAGGGATCAGAATAACATTGTCCGACCGCGGTAGGATCATATTCGGGTCAAAATTAGTCTGGCGTGTATTCACCCCCTGCCACACTCCCTAGTGGTGGCTTGCAGGGTACTAAAAGAGGGGATTGGTCGTGGTAAAAATAGAGTGAGGATTGTGTGGGTCGAGAAAGAATATGAACTGGAAATACGAGTAATTTAAGAAATTAATATTATCTTTGCTTTCTACAGAAATAAACTTTATACAAATAAAGTTTATAAAAATAAGACAAATAAAGTTTATTTCTGTAGAAAGCAAAGATAATATTAATTTCTTAAGTTAAACATGGAATTCTACAAAGTTAAGGCCTCAACTATTCAGTGCAATACGAGTAATGTTACTAATGAAAGTAATGTGAATTGCAGTACTAAAATATCTATTGAATAACAAAAACAGCAATAAATAAGTGTTGATAAAGAAATTGTGCTATTCAGTCTATTTATTCTTCATACTATTCAGCATTATTGATTCGCCACGCGTTTTTCTCTCTCCCCCTTCCTCCCATTTTCTTTTTCTGACTTCGTAACAATTGGGGATGCTCTGATTGGGCGACCATTTTTCCTTTCCAAAATGGTGGCAACTAATTAGCGACCCTCTTTACTTTTATCTCCTGCGTTTTAGAGCAGACTCGTGGAGTCCCTAATGGCGCCCCTCGGCCCGAACGAATATCGGCTTCTTGTGCACCAATCTCCTCACCCCCGCCTCTTGCTTCAGGCGCGCTCGATTGCCTCGGAATTTGGCACGCGTCGCTGGCCTATTGGTGGACGGTGGAAATATATTTTTGGATCTCCGACATTTTAACCAAGCTGTTGAAGTTTGAAAATATTGGAATGTCACCTCATCGCATTATTTGACATATATAGTACATCAGACATCTCTGTTCTTATTAAAACATTTGGGCCGAGAAATTGTGGTTAGAAGTTGACACTGCCGATACTTAAGCATCCCATACCCATATATTGCTTAGAATGTCACGCACGTTATAACAACATTAATAAGACTTAAAAAAAACACACTAACGGTCTTTCTCTCGTTAGAAAGAGTCACTTTCCAAATACATGGTTCCTTTTTAAATGTATCGGGAAAATTACCGTAAAAAATAGATTTATTGCAGATATTGCTGCAATGCTTTAAAAATTCTACAAAGTACATCCCATGAGAGCGTCGACACACTTTTGCCAGCGGCTTTTCCACGACTCGAAGGCTCCCTGGCTGGTGGATTCCGGAGGGTCCTTAAGGGTTCGCGTGCAAGCTTCTTTGACGACACTTTAGGTCCCATGGTGATGTCCTTTGAGGGTTGGATTAACTTTTGGAATGGGAAATAGTCTGCTGGTGCCGAGCCTGGTCTGTAAGGGGGTTGGGGAATCGTCGCGATGATGTTGCAGAAGGTCGTCGCAAGCAGACGCTATACTCTGTTCGGGATGACTTTAGCGCAGATATTTCGCATCGGCAAATTTTCAGTGATAATGGTGTGCGCGCTGTTACTGTCTTATCAAATCTAATACGATTATGTGCACACCTAACAGACGGTCTGAATTCAGCACTTCTCTCAAACACGTCAGGGAAAAATTGTTACTGATACTTTTGGTACAAACATGGTATATCCCGATCAAGTATATTGCGTAAAATATAGCATTTTTCACGTTTTAAACGCAGTGGGAGTTGATGCCCAACGCATCACTCAAGCGTCATTGAGCCACTTAGAGCGATGGCATAACAGTCATATTGCTTAAGTAGGGCCCAACCAATCCTGCATTGACTCGATGCAACTGGCACTGTTTTATCTCACGAATGCAGCGCCTATTTCGGAGTCCTCCGGGGTTTCCCTCGAAGAGCCTACGCGCCGGGAGAGAATTTCCCTCCGAGTCTACTTGCGGCACGGATCCATTTCCTTCCACCCGCCGCGCCGGCACGGTTTTCCCACAGAGACTCCTAAGAAAAAGAGTCGCTAGTTTAAGTGCCCTCACCTCCCGCCCCCTCTTTGCCGACGACCCCCCCATCCTTATCTCCCTCCCCCCCCCCGACCTGATCCCCGCTGGCTCGCCTGCTTTAAGCGCGAATACATTACCATGGTGATGTTTTCTCCAGGGAAACCAACTCTCTTGTGTGTTTATAGTTACCGGTCCGCCGGGAGATGCCGGTCCTTTAGAAAACAGTCGCAGATTAAAAATACGGCGCGTCTCACTTTTCCGGGGTTTTCCGTTTAATTGTGGCCGTCGAGTCGGGCCGCTTTTGTCAAATTAATTCCGTCTCTCCCATGCTGTGCATAGCAGTCTGTTCGCCGGAGCTTTCCTCGAACACTTAACGCAGTCCTGGGTGGGAATTTCACAGTGACGAGGGCGCGCAAGGGGCATTTTGGGATTAGTTTAACGGACAGGAATTCGCTTCGCGTTGACACTGCTGATTCATGTTTTCCTTCACAAATATTCAACTTGCATTAATTTTCCAGCATCTAAATTATTCAATCTTGAATTCGGTTCTATTGGGCGAACCCGGGAAACCAGGGTTTTTTTTTTTAATTTCGGCCTGGATTTAATAATATTTAGCGTAACTGTGTGCAAAAAAACATGTTAGGGCCGTAAAATGTTAGGTTTTTACAACATATCCACGCGCAAGCGAGGTTTTTATTGTTATTTATTTATTTTAAAACATTATTCACACACAGTAGTAGCGCCAATTATGAAAGGAATGTCGAGATTCCCGAAGAGAAGTGTTATGGTTTTTGGTTTTGTTGGGGAGGCGACCGATTCAGCTAAGGTCATTTGCGCCATTAATGATGGGTGGGAAAGGAGGCAGTTTGGAGAGAAACCCGGCGTCGGCATTAGCCTACTCTAAACGAAAGGCGCCAAGGGGTCCGCAGTTTAACGTCCCATCCGACGGACGGCGTACTCACTCAATGTGCCCTCCACGAAGCACCTAAAGTAGGGATACCAATGAAAAATATAATATTTGTTTTCTCCAGGATTGGAACCCGGGTCTTCGGGTGGTGGGAAGCCTGTACGTTAGCCTGCGCACCATCCCGATCCCCGAAATGTTATCTTGCGCTCGTTAAGCCTCATTTAGAAATTGCTGCTAGTACTATATGGAATCCTCTCAAAGTCGGATTGATTGCCGAATTCAATAGCGTGCAGCGTAGAGGAGTTAGATTTGTAAAACTTTGTTATGATAAACTAGTAGGGAATCCAAAATATTAGAACACCAAGGTTGGGAATCACTCACGGTGCGAAGGTTAAATTACAGATTAAATCTCTTGCATAAACTGGAAGAATGTCTCTTTAGAAATGTTGAAAATGTATTATTACCCCATCGAACTACGGTAGGAGAGATCATGTTAATAAAATTAGAGAGATAAAGTGTAGAACAGATAGATTTAAGATGATTTTTTACACGAACGATAGGGGATCAGAATAATAGTGTCCATCCGCGGTAGGGTCGTATTCGGGTAAAAATTAGTCTGGCGTGCATTCACCCCCTGCCACATACCCTAACGGTTACTTGCAGGGTGCTAAAATATCAAATAATCAAAGAACTCTTGGAAATCTGAGCAAGCGGAGATTTGAGCCAGTAATTACGAGTCATTAATTAATGTCGTATTTCGTCCGGCGGCCGTGCGCGTGCTGTTGCAGAAGTGCCCTTACAACGCAAAGAATAGTCTCTCTCTCACACCTGGTTAATCTCACAATGTTCGATCAATATCATTAGTTGCGTGTTAAAAAATTTGCAGCCATCAAACCGATGGCTGATTTGAAATGTGAGGATAAAGCCCATCAAACTCTGAGCCAGGCAACGTGTGAAATTCACACACTATCAGGCGGCGGGGGGCAGCAGTTCCTTTCCCTCTGCCTCCTATGGTTTCCCAGGAAGATCTGATAGATCCGGAAAATCACACAGCTCGACTGGAGCCGAGGGTGGCCAGAGGTGTCATCCGGAATCAAACCCAAGCCCACCGGTCAGTTCTTTCTCCACTGGACTACCACATCCCTTAGTTACATAATAATAATTTTTGCATCCCTGCAAATGCATTAACACTTTTACGAGAGATATCCAGAAAGTAATATGTGAACCCAGTGACAAAAGACAGTTTTATTATATACATTTTAAATGCACATTCTTAAACTATTTTCTCTACATAGTTGCCATTCAAATTGAGGCATTTATCTTAAAGATAAACAAGCTTTTCAATTCCGTCTCTGAAGAAATCTGTCACGTTACATTTTAACCACTTGTTTACACCAGCATGCAATTCTGCATCACTGTAAAAGCGCTTTGTTGCAAATCACGTCCAGCGAGAGGTCCGTAATCGTATAATGGGCGATTTTCACAAATTATTTCGTTGATTTTCACCGTCTATCTAAAAGCCCCTGACCCAAATATGTCGTCCTTTACCTCCCTAATTGGAGTGCGTTTAGCAATTGCGTGTGCTTTAACTCTCCACTATTTTAGAGTTGTTTTCACAAAGCCTGCCTTTCCACGATTTCATACCTTTTAATGTTTGCTCTCCGCCTCTGTCAGATTAAAAAATCGATGTTGGGGGTGGGTGGGGTAATGTCCTCATCTTGCCCACCCCCCCTTTCCATCCCACTGATAAAAATATGGAAACCAAAGGGAAGGAAAGGATCATGATGTTGCGAAAAAGATAATTTAAAATATGCGAGAACAATTCAAGTGGTTTAAACTATAACGACCATGACAGAGTAACCCACTGGTGATGTCGGGGTGGCTAGGACGGCACCGCGGCTATTGTTGGGGAGACTACGCGGAGATGTGAGATTGAATGAGCATTGACAATGCGAAAGAAAGAGGAGAAGTGGGTGTTAAGCTAATGGACAAGTTAATAGTCGGGGGAATGTGACTGGGCACAATCGTTCTAGAAGTGTGGGATGGAGAATAGTGCCAGGGATGAAGGCCCACGAAGGGGATGGGAAAAGCAACACGGCTACCATCACAATCTGGAAAGTTTCGAGTAAGCTGGTTACCTCAGCGGATCCTTTAACCTCTATATAGTTTTCCCACGGTAACAATTCCGTGGTTTTTCAAGTTCTCAGAAAGGAGGAATTATTTATACATAAATATTAGGGTCGTCTATAAAAAAAACCCGCCCACCCGAGTTCTCGTTGGCATACGGTCCGAAATCTCCCGTTTTCCCTCCAGTTAATATCCTGCGACGGGAACTGTTTATGCAGAGGGAGATATCAACTTGAAACTTAAAAGATCGTTACAGCGGGTGGGGCCAAGTTTCGGCACTGAGTGTGTGCATCTCATCCAAGAAATCGCCCGGTCTGACTCGTATGTGACAAACAGGGTTTGTATGAAAGGTGTCAGTAACATTTCCTTACGTGTGCGGAATTCAGACCGTCGGTTAAGTTCGCGCATGATCGCAGATCGTATTGGCATTGATAAGACGGTGCAAGTGCACACCATTATCACTGAAAATTTAGCGATGCGAAAGTTTTACGCTAAACTCGTCCCGAAGGTCTTTGGACGCACGACCAAAAGAACAGAGTCGAGTCTCTGCTTGCAAAGACCGGCACCGGCATCACGACGATTCCCCAACTCCCTAACAATGCCGACTTGGGACCTGCAGACTATTCCCTATTTTACGCCTCAGTAGAGGTGTTGGTTTATCGCTTTCTCTTATGTCAACAAACACTTGGGTGACAACGAAGTCACGCCCGTGAATCGTTATTGAGTTAATATTTCAAGTTGAAAAAACTTCCGCCCTGGAGTCGGTTCCGCGAAATTTTATTTTTCGATCTCTCAGGTAATTTTCACATTTCGTTTAGTTTCATCGAGAAATCGTGAAACTGAAAGTCTGTGGGCCATTACAAATTCAATTAATATCAAACTTTCACTTTCGTTGTAAATGTTAATGTCAGACCAATGCGCGATTCGGCCGCTATTCACAGAAGTGTAATTAGGAAACGACTGGGAAATATTCATCGTGTTCCGGTTAAAATGTCCTGGGAACAAAATGCTTTTTAACGTTTACAAGAATGAGGGATTCTGAAATACGCAGTGAGATCAAGTTGGCTGCAAAATGAGATGGGCGTACGAGTTACGATTATACGGCAATTATACGACCTTGCTAATAAGACAGTCCGCCGTGAGACAGCGAGAGTATAATAGCGACAATGGAGAGTCCGTGGGCTGACAGGAGCTTCCCACAGGAGACGACTGGTCGCTTACAGCTCATTCCCAGACCCGAATGACACAACGTCTTCCGAGAAACCCCGACGACCCCTCTCCCCCGTCTCCCAGGAGTTGGTGTACTTCTTGCCATGGAAGCCGCCCAGGGGCCGTGTGGCAGTGGGTTTTATTGAACCGATCATTAGCGTCCTTGGTTATTGTACGCATTCGGTAATGTTTGTAGGGTAGAGTTCTAGAGCTTTGTAGTCACGAGTTAGGTTAGAGAAAAGTGATCCCCTATCGGTCTCTTCGGCAGTCAATTTACTTATCTCGCTCTTGTCTCGCCTACCGATTACAAGGTTTGTTTAAAAAATATCGGGAAAAGTTTCGGAAAAATAGATTTATTTATCAGATATTGCTACAAATACCTCAAAATTCTTCAAAGCACATCCCTTGACCGTCGACATACTTTGCGAGCGGCTTTTCTACGCCTCGAAGGCTCCCTGATAGGTGGATTCCAGAAGGTCCTTAAGGGTACTCTTGCAAGCTTCTTTAACGACACATAGGGTCCCATGGTGGTGTCCTTTGAGGGAGGGAGGATTTTACTTTTGGGAATAGGAAAGTCTGCTGATGCTAAATCCAGACTGCAAGGGGGTTCGGCAATCGTCGCGGTGCGCTTTTTGTTGCCTGTTCTTGACGTCGACGGTCGTTCAGCGTGGGGCTCGTTCTCCACACTCTCTCGGCCAACTTTGAAGAGCTTTTATCAGTTAAAAACTGCAGTTTGTGACTTACTTTAATCTTTGAAAATTTGGAAAATCATGCGCAATGTCTCCGTATCTGATTTCCCCAGTCCAACACAAAGTTTGGTGGCGAATCGCTGCTCAATCGTACGCTGCATTATCCGCTTGCACCTATTCTTTCGACAGGTGTCTACTAAAACACGATCTAGCCTAAATGAACGCTCACAGGCGATTGGCGCATGTTGAAGGTCAGGCCCCACCACCGAGCTTACGCGGTGAGACGTACAGTTACGTTAGAAAAAAATTGTTTCCGATACTTTTTATACAAACCATGTAGAAGAGAGGAGAGCATCATTATCTTTGTAGTAACTTTGAAATCAAAGTATTCCATTCGCCTTTTAATGATCTAGTAGTTTTATCTTGTGTCTCTACGACTTTCCAGTGTCTTCCAACCCTTCGTGTCCAATAAAAGTATGACATTTTCTGTTCGATTGTGAAGATGTTTCATGGAATAGCAATATTTCATCTGTGTATTGATCAGTTACGGAATTAGGTCTATAGGGTTTCCAATTCACGCCGCGTATTAAACAGCAAATTATACCTACGCGATGGCCTCCAGATAAAGGCTGGTATAATAAAATTATCTCCTTATTTGTCATTTTTTAGGATATATTCAGGGTTCTTCACAGGATAACTTGAAGGCGTGAATTTAAATTTTAGCGTTCATCATTAGTGCTATTTGAAGTCCTTAACAGTCGGAAATACAATATGCACATGTATTCATCACAATAGTCATAGCCATTCGGTATAGATTTGCCTAATTACGTTTAACTTCAGAAATTACCCTGACAAGTCTCTCAGAGTTCCGAATCATCTAAACGGTTTTTCTTAGGACGTGATCCACGAAAAGCCTTAATTCGCCATAGTATGGCGACAGCGTTCATGGCATCACTTTCTGCAATGCAAGACGGCTGCACTGAAAATAGCGACGTAGCATAATGCCAGGGCTGCAAAACATTAATTAATACCGACTAAGAGATCTTTAGGAGTACGTATCCGTTACTACAATATACTCATATATCCTGTGGATAAAGTGTCATTGCGACATAAAAATGTGTGCCGACATCTCATAAAAGTCAATGGCCAAATTAAATTTCACCAGATGTGGGCGAGAAGAGGAGGTAATGAGCGCAATGAGACCCCGCTCCACAAGCAATTTCCCTTTGTCGTTTCACCTACGCGCCATCTCTTGATTCCACTTTCACTCATACACTCATACCGCCCACGCGAGTCCTTTGTTGAACATTTGAGCCCGCTCAGAAGACTCGATCTTAAACCCCTTGATGTCTACGCGAGTTCAAAACTCCGTCCATGGCTTAGGAGGACGAGGTCAGCTCTATTTACCTGAAAAACAAAGCGTACAGTTGATTAGTTGAGTGAGGTTTCGGTCCCGGTCGAGGAAAATATTTTTACATTAGTGGTCTGCTTGATTCCTCCTTCCCCAACTCTCCTGTGTTCGTCCTTTATGTGTTCCTTTCCCCTTTCCTTATCTCTATTTCTATGTGAATGAATATATATATATATATATATGTATATATATTCGGGTCGCGGTGGTCTAGCGGGTAGAGCGTTGGACTGCTGACCGGAGGGTCCCGGGTTCGATTCCCGGGCAAGGCACTGGTACCTGCAGATCCTGGTACCAGATCTTCCTTGGAAACCATAACCGGCACAGGGAAAGGAACTGGCCCCCCTACCCTGATGTGTGAATATTCACACGCCGTCGGGCTTGGTGCATGGGTGAGCTCTACCATCACCTACTAAACCGACCTTCGGGTTGATTACTGTGTTTATGGTTTATATATATAAGCCATACACACACACACACACACACACACATATATATATATATATATATATATATATATATATATATATATATATATATAACTCAGCACAAGAGAACACAGAATAAAACAGATAACACGTAAAAGAACACTCACATTGTAGAGTATTGGAGCTTTCGGCCTACTCCGAGGCCTTCTTCAGGCCAGACTGCTATATACATATGTATATGTATGTGTGTGTGTCAGTCTTGTGTTTAGTGAAATGATTCCCTTTCGAGAACCATTGTTGCATCGGTGGCGATTTCTTTCTCGAAATGTTTGCTTGACCGATGTGCAAGGACTCTTGAAGGTGTTTCAAGTCTCGCCGACGTGACCCTCTATGGATGATAACATATTCTTTGCACTGGCTTTGCATACATTAATTTAATATCGAGCTATCATAACTAAAAGTTACAGCTATATGTGTTATGATACTGATTTACGATATTCTCAGAAAACATCGATATAAGTTTATTTACGATCAAATTAAAATTGAACGTGAAACTGGGATCATTGTAGCCAAGGAGAATTGTTATTTGGGAAGAAAGAGTGTTTTTGTTTCTAATGCAAATCAGTATTTGGATATACTAAAAGTTAGCCCTAAACCTAAAAAAAGTATTTTTCCTATTTCATTTCATAACAACTGCTTCAAATTGAGAAACCTAGTTATAACTACCAAACGGATATATTTTGAGTCAAGGCGTCATTTTCCCCTTCGCGGGGGACGAGAATTCGGAAAACGCATATTAGGACTTCAAATATTTGTATCTCCCCAAGTATTGTGGGAAGGGGTATATATTTCTCAAGGAAAAAGAAAGTATTGATGGTAAGATAATGTTTTCATAAACTGTGGTAATCCATCTTGTGTGAAATAATTTTTTACTAAAGATACCTTTCGTATGAGTCCATGTTGAAAATACATTTAGGGCGATGTCTTCGGCGAATTCAAAGTGTCGTCCATTTTGCAGCTGTTAAAGCTTGCAATGCATAAAAATATATTTAGAGATATTCTGGTGGATTTCTCGCAATACATTCATTCGAGAAGAGGCCTGTACCACCTTAATTATATATAATATATTGAAGTTCTCGGGAAAGTAAAGATTCGCGACGACTCTTAAGTAGTGAAATACTAAGTAAACACGAGATAATTGTTGTTCAACTATCTTACTACCCGTGGTGAATATTAAATGGGGCACAGCTAAGGGAAATGCAGAGCGATGACGCTGGAAGCGCGCCAAGGGGCGACTCGAGATAGTTTCCGCATGTCCACGACCGTTATTATAACTGAAAAGCTGCGTTAAACCCTCATATAATCCTCACCAAGATAAGTTGTGGCGCGCACGGTGGGATATCGTGCCCTACGACCCGTGAAGCGACGGGGCCACGAAAAGAGATGATGTTATCGACAGGGTGCAAGAGCAAAAATTCTTTTGGGATTTCAAACTCACACACATATGTACGCATTCATCTCATGGCCATGTACGAGAGTATTTTTTAAAAGTCCTCGGAATGGAATAAGAATAAACGGCTTACCTCAGTGGTACTTTTTTATTTTTCAATGTAGTCTCCCTGTACACTAATGAATGTACTTGGTCCGGCGATGTTTCAATGTCTTGATCCCATCTTAAAAATTAGATTCCTTCAGGGCTGCAAAATACCCATCTACTTCGGCTGTTAGTTCTTCGTTTGAAGAGAATCTCCGTCCACCGAGGAAAATATTGAGCTTGGGGAAGAGATGGAAATCTGATGGAGTCAAATTAGGTGAATAAGGCGAATGTGGCAACAATTCGTATCATAGTTCACGTATTTTTGCCATGGCAACTACACTAGTGTGTAGGGATGCATTGTCTTGATGGAAGATGGCTTTCTTCCTTGCCAAACCTAGCCTTTTTTCGTGTGTCTTTTGCTTTAGTTGTTCCAAGTGTTTAGCGTGATATTGCCCGGTAATTGTTTGACCAGTGGGAAGATAATCTATCAACAGAATTCCTTTCGCATCCCAGAAAACTGAAGCCATTACCTTTCCAGCCAACCATATTGCTTTTACTTTCTTTGTTGGTGGTGAATCAACATTTCCACTGTTTTGACTGCTGTTCTTGTTGGTTGCTCTTAACATATGTCAAAAATTGTTCGAAAACTTCCATTCTGATGCATTTTTGATCCTTCGCCAAGAGTCTCTGGCCATCTAGCAAACAATTTTCTCATATCCAATGCCACTGTTAAAATGTGACATGCTCAGATGACACCCCTACAGCTTCAGCGATTTCTTGCACTTTCAGGCATACGCGATCCTCCACGACCATTTTATGCGCCTTTGCAATAATTTCTGGGGTAGTGAAACATTTTGGCCGACCACTACGCGTATCATCATCTAAGATGTCCCGACCAAACTTAAATTCGACTGAAGCCATCACCTTTCCGGCCGACCGTATTGCCTTTGCTTTCTTTGGTGATGGTAAATCAACATTTCCACTGCTTATACTACTGGTTTGTCTCTGGGGTATAGTAGTGGACCCAAGTTTCATCTATGGTCACAAAATTTCGCAGAATATATTGTTGGTGTTCTTAAAACGGGTCAAATGTTGTTCGGAAATTTCCATTCTGATGCGTTTGTGATCCTTCGTCAAGAGTCACGGCACCCTTCTAGCAAATAATTTTCTCATATCCCGCAGTTTAAGTGTAATGTGTTCAGCGATTTCTCGAATCGCTGAACACATTACCGGCACGAATTTCCTTTGCTTTCATACCTTTCTTTACGGAGTACTCGATCACTGCTCGAATCTCATTTTTTTTCAACTTCACAAATTACTAGACGGGAAAGCAATTTGTACCCAACGGTGAGGTTTCGCAATTGCGGATTTAACTTAAAAAATTGTTTCAAATTTCAATTTCCTGGGTCATCTGGGAGTAGGGTCAACATTTTTATTCAAAACTTACAAATACTCATTCATGTTTCGAGATTAAACCAGATGCATGCGAAACTGTGTTCGCGCGGGATGGGTAATTATTACTATTGATATTCTAACATTTAAGGAAGGTTCTGGACGGTCAAAGACTGAACAGTGTTAAATTCCTTTTCCTCTAATAGCAAAACATAATCTAACCTAATCCGAAACTATGATAAACCCTTCTTCTATTCCACTTGCTTCCTTCCTCCCTTCATTATGTAAAATAGGTAATATAACGGCTAATTTCTCAACAGAAAGCATAAGACCCTGTCCACTGTCCGTAAGAATACACTTCCGGTAAGCAAATTATAATTACTGTATTTTCCGGCGTGTAAGTTGCGGATCCATTGTCGGAATCATTTTTAGCCAGTGGGTCAGGAGTATCCTGGGCTCTTATAACAGGGCAATAAAGATGGAACTCTCATTAAGAATAAGATAGTAGGAAAAACAATAACTTTATCTTTGAATAAGTAACCCTTATCAGTTTTCTAATAAAATCTGCATTGCACTATGCTTCTGAGTTCTGTAACGCAACGTCACTATGTTGGCGTTATGTCTTTCATTTATTAGAGTCCGTTTAAGACAGACGAAAAAATATAATTTTAAATTAAGAGGCAAGCATTGTGACCGATAAATATTTCAATCGTGCTATCTTTATATTTGCGGCAATCGAAAGATTTCATTTTATTAATCCCCGAGTAATAATGCCAGGTTTAGGGCACGCCTTATTATCCCGTATGTGTTTAAGGTCAGAACATATGGTACTTTTGCATTACACTCCTAATAGTATTACATAGTACCCTGCATGCCACCGCCAGGATGTATGGCAGGGGATGATCGCGAACCACATTACTTGTGATCCAGAATATTTTTCCCTTCCTAGCGTGGTTAGACGACGTTATTCTGGGAAAAATGGCATCTCAAATCTATCTGTTCTACACTTAATCTCTTAAATTTTATGTACAAGATCTCTCATGCCGTAGTACGACGGGATTAAGAATACATTTACAACATCATTGCTAAATACCTACTAGACCTCCTTCGTCATTCTGCAATCAATCCAACTTCATGAGGATCCCATAAGAGCATACTCTTAATTAGTTCTAATGAGAAAAAGATAATATCGCTCTTTGACCTTCTCTTCACATCTCCCTGACACTCTTCTAATCAATTCTAATTTGTTCTTATCCTCTGAACTAGAGGGAAGTGACCTCATAGGTGTCCTTGACACTCTATATTTCGCCATGGTGCGGCGAAAGGATTCTTGTTTCAGAGATCTGGAAAGAGTTTACCTGATTTGGCCATTTGTAGTTTAGATCGGTGAGATCATGATATCCCAAGGACCAAAGATACACTCATGTAAGAGTTGAGTGCCGGTCAGCTCTCAGTGCTTTCTCGTAAAATGATCCCTCCACAAGGAAATAGACAAAGAGGAACGCATTGTGAGATAGCAAAATGGCGAAGAGAAATTGAAATAAGGTATCGTGCAAAAGGTGCAATGAAAATGAACGAATCGTTTTGAAAAGACTTTTTTGGCGAGGCACATGCGTCCAGAGTAAATTTCGTTTCCATGGTTAGTTGGGCCATTTATGACTGCGAGTTGTCATTACATCCCGCTTGGTTTGATGTACATGGTTTCTATGAAAAGTATCGGGGAAAATAGAGTTCTTTCAGATATTGCTACAATGGCTCAAAATATTTCATAAGTGCGTCCCTTGAGGGCCGACATACTTTTGCCAGCGGCTTTTCCACGGCTCGAAGGCTCTCTGGTAGGTCGAAGGTCCTTAAGAGAACTCTTAAGAGCACGCTGAGATGCTTCTTTAACAGAATTTTGAGTCCCATGTTGGCGTCCTGTGAGGGATAATATCACTTTTAAGGATAGGAAATATTAGTGTGATGGTGCCAAGTTGGGACTGTAAGGGGGTTGGGGAATCGTCGCGATGACGTTGCTGAAGGTCTTCACGAGCAGACCCTCGACTCTGCTCTTGGGCGTCCGTTCAAAGACCTTATGGAGGACGAGTTTTGTGCAGATCTTTCGCATCGCCAAATTTTCAGTGATAATGGTGCGCACTGTCACTGTCTTATCAATGCCAATGCGATCTGCGATCATGCGCTCACTTAACCGACACTGTCTGAATTCAGGACTTCACTTACACGTCAGTAAAATATTGTTACCCAGATACTTTTTATACAAACATTGTATCCGTTTTCCCCGAGCACTGCACTAGAGCGATGACCCCCCGAACTCTATCCCCCCAAACCCTTCCGCCAGCCCCGCCCACCTCTACCGTAGCAACGAATGAGATGAGACGAGGCCCTCCTTGATGCCATTTCCCTCTCTAGTCGATCGAATTCCGACGTTCCCCAGATTTCATCTCCGGAGCGAATTTCGCGCGCGCCCCCGTACTTTGGGACCATTTCCAAAGCACCACCCTTCTGCGGCCCGCACACTCGCACGTCGCCGTACGTTTTGTGATGACGCCTTCCCCGGTGGAGCTATCGGAAATCCAAGTCTCGTGCGCGGAAAGCCATTGTTTATTTTCTGCGCGCCAATTTCTTTGCGACTCATTTGTTCGAGGAGTCTTCCGTTTCCACGGCGGTGGGGCGATTGCCGCGATTACGGGCGGCGTTCATAATAGGGAGGGAGAGAAAGGTGGTTTTGAATAAATGGGAGAGTCCTTTTCTTTCCGGATCAGGGCCGGCAGCAGGCCGCGCATTCCAATGAACCTCCGCAGCTTATCGGGCGGAGGCGGTGGAGGGTGGGGACGATTAATCTCTCTCCAGAGAAGCGCGTTTGCCGTGAGACCAGATCCCTCGTTCCCACCCCACCCCACTCTTTTCTCTCTCTCTCGAAGGCCCTGGAACGACGTGCGCCGACTTCCCACCTGTCGGGAGACCACCCAACCCCATTTTATGCTGTTGTAATGTAGGCAGGTAATAAATGCTATTTCTTTTATTAACATTGGAAACTCAAATTGCAGATACATGTAAACTGACTTCTAGCTTTGAAAAACGGTTTCAGGCGCACAGATTTCTTTTCTAGTCAAGAAACTAAATGCCACGCCAGAACAATGCTGACGCTTAAGGGGTTTGGTCAACACAATTTTCGAAAAACGAAATGGCCAAGGCGGTATAATTGATAGGCACTGAGTTTGTTTTGTGGTGTAGGCATAAACAAGGTGAAAAGTTGGAGGAAAATTGAAAATCACACACCCAAACATTCGGGTGTGTTTGGGAAACAGTGACCGTCATGAACTTGAATCACACACAAACAATGCAAAAATAAATTAATCACAACCTCTCAGACTCACAGCCACTCGATCACTAGGGTGTGCTAAGGAATAAAACAGTGATTCTCGTGAATCATATTCACACACACTCAGGGTTTGCAAGGATTCCTCCTATGCCAGGGACCCATCAATCACGCAAGAGAAATGAAAAAGAATTGAAAATAAATAATGAAAATATACCCGTGATTGACGAGTCCCTGGCAGAGGAGAAATCCTTGCAAACCCTGAGTGTGTGTGTGAATGCGATTCAAGAGGGTCATTTTTTTATTCCTTAAAGCACCGTAGTGATCAAGTGATTGTGAGCAAAGCACGGAAAACCGGATGTAGGTAAATGACTTCAGCTTAGAAAAATCTGGATATTTCGTGTTAAGTCTGCAATCTTTTCAAGACAAGTGAAGGAGTTATTTAAAATGCATGCTGAAAATTTTTCCCATCTGGGATCAGAAAATGTTTCAGTAATGGCGAACTGTATGCGAGAAAGTCCGTGTGTGGAGCATAGCGTTACTTTGCTGGATAGAAACAGCATCATCTAGTGGCTGTGCACACGCTGTATGCCATTTATCTTCATTAAAAAGCTGTAATTATTATAGAAGCCTTCTCTTCCGTTATGTTTATCCTAATTTAAACATTGGTCAAATGAAGATTTTATTTGAGAACAGTTCAAATATTCTGAGAAAGCTTCAGGTTTACTTGTTATTTCTGTCGAACACCTGACGACAATAACCTTCGGGGAGACCTGCGGAAGTCCGGCAACAGAACGAAAGGTGCATCTAGGGAAAATTAAATTCCGTAATTAAAGTTCTTGGTTACAATTACGATGTATGTAATGCAGTGTGATTCCGTTAAAACCAGTAGCATTTGCGAGTGTTGCGCAACTCATTTCTGGAGTCGTGGATTTTTTTGGAGAAATCTGGAAAATTGAGGGAATTTCATGGTTGGTTTTCGCACAACAATCTGTTCAATGGTCAATTAGGTATATATCCCTTTACGTATTCCCGTGGAACGCTTCAGCTCCGTGTTAAATGATGCACGGATGCTCAGGGTAGGTAATGCACTTTCCGGGTTTCCAACATTGCCGCGGTTCAAAATGGCGTCGAAGAAATCTCCCAAGAAAGGAAGCGATCGGTGTTATGGGATTTGGAAAGAACCAATGGGCTGAGGAATGAGACTTCCAACAGCCTCCGGCGGCGAGCTACGCCCCTTCGAGGGCCGGCAGCACTTCCTTTAATCGCCCTCCCGTCCGAATCTGCGTCCAGACTCGTCATTTAGGTGCCCAAATCGCCTAGATTGGCATCTTGAATGGTGTCCAAACTCGTTAGGCAACAAGAGGCACCTGTATTTCGACCCCCAGATTTAGGAGACAAGAAGTGTATCCTAAATATCGTACGCCATATTACAACCCCATAATTCCAAGTGCTAGAAGCGAGACAACTAGCAGAAAAATAATCGCCATGGCGGGAATGTATGACATACGATGATCAAAATAACATTGGTTATTTTTTCGAGAGACTACACTTTTACTTGTTGAAAAAATGTAGGTGGGAAAGGCCTTAGTGGGTATAAATAAAAATAAACAAATAAAGTGTTCCTTAGGCACGAGGAATTTGGCGTCTCCCGTATGAATGTCGTTTATGTCATGCAATAGCCTTATTTATCAACTTATTGGCTACAGGTATTTGAGATTTCGAGGGGAGGACATATTTATTGTTTGGTGTTTCATCTCATGACAAAAAATATCGTCTTTGTCATCGTGTTTGCATCCATTTGTGTATTTGTTGGTTGGATACTTTGGCACATAAACATTACGGAAAATAATCTTCAAGTAGAACGTTGTATTTGAAGAGATTAAGCATTTAGTAATGCCCGTAGTAAAAATATAGCTGTCTTCATGAATCCAATTGGGTAATCATAGATCATTCGCCAATGGGAATCACCGTTTCACTAAATAAACCCATAAAGTAATAAAACCAACAAAAACGAAAAAGTGCCGGAAAGACTAATTGTAGGATAAATATTTAATCTATACTAAGCTTAACTTAAAACTATGAAACATTTAGCAAGAAAAGCACGCATGAATATAAATGAACTACACACTACACGACATTTCTTAAAACAATTACCCACAAGGATTGATGACCGAAATATTACCCTTGGGTATAATACGATATAATGAGATAAAAAGTTTAAAGTTATTGAAAATATAGTACTTGCTGACGTAATAATTAAATAAAAATATATTAAAAACAGATAATCTATAAAGAGTTAAATATAGTCCGATAAGAGAAAAGAGGAACACGAAACTAGTGCCAAAAATCACCCAAGTTGCTAAATTAAAAGAAAGAAATGGAAAACTTTAATTAAAAGTCTGCCAAATAAATTGTAAAGTGAACCCAGAATTACGCAAAATCCATTACGCGGTTTTGCAACTACACAAAAATGTTCGCGCAAGCTATCTCAAATATCAAAATATTTACATTCGGACAGCTCCTGTTTATTCTTCATTCTTAGCTACGTAGATGGCAGTACTACTGCGTAAGGTGTCCAAACTTAAGCTTTCATTGGGAACCTTCCTTACATTTAGGCGTCCACCTACAAGCATTCTCCCTAATGCCTAACCATTTTTGACGCAGCTCGAATCTCCTCCGCTGCGTTATTTGGATTTTCGCGTCCTTCCCTCCGACCGTCGCCGTGAATGACGCCTGCAGATGGTGTGGGTCGTCTGCGAACGCTACCACGTCACAAAACCGAGTGCGTTCATTTGTTTAACTGGGGTCTTCGGATAGATCATGACACTAATTGCTGGCGACTACGCAATGGAATAACAATGGAAATATCCGCCACCACCTGCAGGGGCCATTATTGCGTGGGAAGTAGGCCCGAAGACCTCATCGCAGGGACAAATATTCGGTCGCTCTCCGTGTGGAAAGGACGCATTGTACAAGAGCTTCAACACCTTTGCGTGCAAGTTTCAAGGTTCCCTCAAAATATTGCATGCTCTTATTTTGAGATTAGAAATAATTTTATTTTTCATTGAGACGGTTAAGCTAGGCTAAGAAAGAATCTCTGGGTGTAAATTAAATGTTATATGCTTTTATGGACATATAATTAAAGTCAATTCATTGAAATTGAAAGTTACAATGGTATGTTTATGATGTAACCTATTGAAGGTATCGCCTGGAAGCCAAAATAATGAAAAATAATTTTTTTAAGATGACACGATCATATTTTAATGGCGTACTTACCGTGAAACCAGACTCAATGTTGCCAAGGGGGAATTGCAGTGTTTGGGAAAAAAGTAATCCTGATTATTGATATAAATCGTTGTCAAAGCACATTTCATTGGTGTATGGCGCAAGCTATTTTTGATTCGTGTTCCTTTTGCCTCAATTAGTTATCAAAAATGCACTATGAGTCTCCCGATCGGGCAATACGCTTAAAATTTCCATCGAAAAAAGCAATGAAAATTGTCAAATATACGTATTTGAGTCAATGCGCCATTTTCCCATTCCCCAGACGAGAAATAGGAGAGAATTACGAATTTAAACGCTTATATGTCCCGAAGTAGCTAGGGAAAGCGTATATATTCATGTAATAGAAGAAAAGAAAAACATTGGAATAATCTATTAAATATCAGGTAATTTTCATAAAAAAACTCGGGTATTCTTTGGTATTTGAAATAATGTTTTCTGCGCCCTTTATTGATACTCTTGTGAAATTTTAAGAATAAATAATATAGCAATTGTTCATTACAACCGAGTCTTATTGACTTCAAATTCAAAGAAAAAATACATTGTAATAAATAGGTGCATTAAAAAAAATTGCAGGGGTAAGTTATCATTCGAGAATATACGCGTTTACGCATTCAAGTTGCAATATTATATAAAAAAGAAAATTTTACTTGCGTCTTTAGGATTATTGCGACAAACCAAGGATATTAATTAGATTATAATTATTAGAATAATATATCTTTAATAGTGTTAGCGATAGTCCAGGTATTCTAATATATCCATATTCCTCGTCACGAAACTCCCCACTACCCGTCGATAGGTCAATGAATAAAATTAGCATTAAAGAAGAATAAGAGTTTAAAATTTACCGATTTCAGAGTGAGAAAAGTATTCGCCTTGACCGGAATGCGAACCCGGATCCCTCAATGTCCGGCCGAGTGCTTTATTAGCCAGTTAAGCTACCGAGGCGCCCTCTTACACTCTGGGATTTTGGGGGTTTTCAAGGAAAAAGATGCTGTGACGAAACACCGTGCATTACATTGTCACAGGCATTCGTATTCGAGATTGTTTCATTGTAATGCACATTTAGCGGATGGCTCCGTTAAAAGTTACTGTCATGGCATCTACGGCAGTTTCCTGGAATTTGAAAATTTAATTTATAATTAATAAATCCATAAAGAGACGTGAAAAAATTTTATAAATAGGGTAAAATGGTAACATTTTTAACAGTTAGGACTGCTAAACAAATATTTCGTGCGATTTACTCTTTAAAATAAATCCTGGTCTAATTTCCGATGCCTGCGTGTGGTTTTTTTTGCGGAGGAGCGTGGGGTTCAATAGAAATGAGTCGTGGCGGGCTGCAGTGCTGTACCGTGCTCTTGCAGACCTGCAGCCTCTTGTAAGTCCCGGTCGATGTGGGCTATTCGGCCCGAAGGCAGAGACGCTTCGGAATATCGCCCGAAGTCGGGTTTCCATCTCCATCCTGATTGGGTGCGCGTGGACCCCACCATTCCCTCCGATGGTTCAAATTACCCCCACGGCAGTTGGATTCTCCCCCCCTCCCCCGGTGTCATCCATAGTCGAAGTCCATCCCTCTCCTTCCTGGTTCCGATCCGTTGATCTCCGTTTCCTCCACCTCCGATGCTCCTATCGGCCTGAGAATGGCCCACGTGCCGCTCCGGACGAGATGTCCGTATTCCCTCGGTTCCGATTTCCCAAATAGCCGAGAGTGGCCGGTGGGCGACCTCTGCGGACTTTCCGCTGTGACCAACCGCCAGTTATTGCCTGAGAATGGGGGTGGGAGGCGAGTGGAAGAGAGCAGGACATAAAAAATCAGCATCTTGCGGCAGTGATATGAGGCCGAGTTTTAATTTGTTCGGGAAGGATTTTCCCGTTTAATTGGGGAGGTGTATTGGGAAAGGATGAATCGGTAGGGAGGAGAGAGATGAATGAGAATCGGTCGATTTAAAAGCGAATGAAAACCTGAACTCGATTTATAATCAAGACACGAAACTAGGCTACCATTTCCGGGTCAAAATTTCTTCTTGTGGCTAGCGATGAAACTTAACATAGACTTTCGAGAGCACCTCGTGGAATTTATTCGTAAATATTCATATCTTCAATTGGTTATTTGAACTTAACTTTGTTTTTATCGACCTTCTTTTCAACATTGGGTAAAAAGACACGTGCACAACAGCATATGAATCTTGAGAGTGAAATTCTGTTTGTGTGGTCTTAGATTTCCACAGTAATGGCGATGTACAGGAACAAAATCTAAAAACCCTAGAAAGTAGAAGGTTGAATTAAATGGATAAAAATAATCATAGTGAGGAATTGCTTGCAAAACATATTTTAAGTTTTTGCTGCTGTCTCTTATAATACAAGACGACAGCCGTTTGGCAGAGCTCACATCAATGCATATCTCATTTATGAGGCATTAACAAAGAATCGCAGGCAAGAAGCAATATTTATTAAGATGTTATGAAATATTATTATTCCTTTTTTTGGAAAAGTGATAAATATATTGCTACTTTAAAAACGAAACGTGCCTTTGCCTCTTTTTCTTGCCTCCTCTAAACATTAGTCACGTGACCCATCTGAGCTTACGCACCAAAAAGATGTTTCCTTGTTTGTTCAGTATGGCAACCTCAGAAGATGTTACGTATCTTTTATTTTCTCTGAGGTTGTAACTTCTATGAAGGGGATATATTCTGTGTTCTTTATTTTTACTGAACTGCTCTCAACCAATGTAATAAGCAAAAGAGATTATTGTTGTCGTTCTTGTGGTTAACTGAAGCTTAAAATAAGTCTAAGTATTGATTTTAAATGTACATATGAGTGCGTTTTTAAAGGGACGTTCGTTATCTTTAGGGAATCCGAATTCAGGCAGTTTAATATTCGGAATCTTAAAAAATAGGCATATAATGTTCGCGAATTGTATCTATCCTAAGGAAGCAGTGCATTTATGAAAATATTTTTGAAGAAAAAACGCATAAAAAAACACGTATGCTTTAAACAAAATGGTACCCTTCCCAATTGTCCTCCTTTGGTTGCAGAAATGAGATATCCATTCCCAATGCTCTCGATTTCAACCCATTTCCACTTTATCACACCCGGAGTTATCTTAAGACTAATAATTTCAAGAATTTCGGTTCTACGGGCAACTAATCGGATTCGACGAGAAAACCTCTCAGCTTTCGGTTTAATTAAGACAGACTCGCAATTGTCGAGCGTCGACAATGAAAAACATAGTTTCGACGTCGCAACGTCTACAAATGCGGAATATTGCACGCAATAATGGGAATTAGTCGATACAGCGGCATCGCAAACTCTCTGTTTTCGGCGTTCGACAATTTTGGATCATCCCTGACCAAGCGCAATGCAAGAGAGCATTGACCTTTTTTTGATCGGTGCAAACGTGCCGACATCTCGAGCTGTTATCACACCGCGTGACTCATTGGTCATTTAATATGACAGATGTATCGAGCGGTTTAAACGCGCGACATCTTCGTCCGTGGGAACGGCATTCGGTCGGATGTCAATCTCTCTCCGACGGCGGACTGTCCCGCGTCGAATGCGGTCACGGGGTCGTTCCCTTTCGCGGCGACCCCTTCCCCCCCTTGAATTTAACCCTCTCCTCCCCCTTACCCAGGGTTGACGCGCGCCCCCTACAAAACGGGAATCGCCCTCAATTAGGTAAAGAGAGTGAATACCGTGATCCGATCGACAACAGCGAGAGATTATACGGGTTCGAACCGTTTGCGACGATGTCAAGGGCTTTGAAACCGATTTACGTGATTTCCATGAGGTAAACAATGAATCACGTGGTGCAAGCGAACGAAAGCGTCCTGACTGATTAAAAAAAGAAAGTTACGATTTTGAATATCTCTCACAACCTTCATTTTGTCATTTATCTTTTCATTATTATCGTCACTTGAAATGCAACTAAATCATATTCATGTGGTTAGCTCCTGTCGTTCATCACATCCGTAATATTTCAACGATTGTTTTTTTTTAAGTGAAGGAACAATCGATGGGGAGCGATATTAGGACCTTCCGTTCCTATCGCTTCAGACGCCACCTAAAACACAAACAGCACATTTGGATCATTAACCTCTGCATTCTATTGAATCCGTTGGAATTGTGATACGCCAAATGTTCGATATGCGTGGGCAATATTGTCCGAGTAATTTAATTATGTTACGGGTATTAGAGTCGTTTAAAAAGAACGACCCACGAATTAGATATCCACAACACGCATCACTGTCCTGGATTCTCTTATTACCTTTACGGCAGCCCCATGTCCATCCTCCGTGCAATTGGCATCGCTGAGGGCACTGGTGTTTTTTTCCGCGTGCTCTGGGACCCCATTCCCACGACGACCGGGGGCCAGCCCCCGGACCCTTTTCGGTCACCGGTCGGGGAGCGCACCGCTCTCCCTTTTCCCGCTCTCGATTAGGGTCGATCGTGGGTGTGGGTTGGTGTGGAGGGGGTTCTCTCCCGCTTGCCTCCATCCCTCCCCTGTGGTCCGCCCGGGGGAGGGAGGGAGGAGGATGCCCGCAGTGGGGGTGTTCTCGCGTTGCAAATGCCCACGATTCTCCGTGCGAGCGTTGAAGTCTCCGCCCATCAAGTGATCGCGGCCGCTTTGCATCACACCACCAAGTGAGGAGTGAAGACGGCACAATGGAAGCTTCTATGCACGTATTTTTGCGGCGGCTCGGCGTCGAAGAAAGTTCACCCCTCTTATACTAATTACAGTTTATCGGTCGCTAATTTGAGCTTGGCTTCCTGGAGATTTGTTTTGTCTTTACGAGACGACATTCCATAATGTCGTATAACAATAGACTATCAATCAACTGTTGTTACAATGCAACAATTTCAGAATATAAAAATCATTAAGAAATGATACAATGTCACAGACATTCTTAGTCGTTCGCGAAACGCCACAATCCACGAGATTAAAACCAACTTTAAAACCAATGGTGCTTTACCTTTGACAAATTCCAAGAAACTTTAATCAGACGTCTCCGTTAAAAGTTACTGTCGAGGCATCTCCCGCAGTTTCTCGGAACTGTGGTCACCTTTGATATTTTACCGTTTTGTAATCAGGGGAAAATGTAGAAAGAGGTCAACTTTATTCAATGTAAAATACTAAAGCAGTTTATTTTCAGTCGTAGTTTACATTCCATCTCACCTTCCTTAAGTTTTCTCATTAGCATGACGAAAACTAAAAGTGAATTTTTGACCAGGAAAATGGAGTTAAAAATTATAGAACACCGAGGCATAAAAACAAATATTCAAGTAACTGTTGGGTTGGTGAACCTTGGAATTTCTCAATTGCCCGAATTATTTTTTCTTCCCACGTATGTTTGTGGGTTTCCATGTCACGGGCCGAAGAGCGACACATCCGGCCTTGTTAAGTTCTGTCGTATGGTCGCTGTTATAATTTTTTTGAACTTTCTAGGTCATCGGAAGGCTCCTCAAGGTCACAAAAACGGCCGAAAATACGTAAATTGGAATTAGCTCATAAATGTAGCATAGACATGGAGTCAACTCAGTCAATCCAATACCACAGCAGGAGTAAATTCCACTGTGCTTCCGCCGAATGGATACCAACCTCCCCGACCAAACGTTTTGTGCATGCATAGTTATTATTAACGTAGGCTACTGGTTAAGGTGGGTTTTATATGGACACGGAAGCTAACCACCGCTACACCTCTTAGCCTCGTCTAACAGGAAAATAAACACTGTAACATCGTGCACTGCGTAAATTTAACCCTTCTTCAACTCAAAATACATGGTTTTTATCTACCTTCATTTTCTTCATCATGCTTCATATTTCCTCATCATGCTTCTACTCCCTTAAAATCGTTCATATAACATTCTTTCTTCAGTCGGTGTCTTTAACATACCAATATAAAGAGACGTTTCAGGCGTGATATGATGGAATATCATGATTAATTAAAATTGGCAATTTTCCACAAAAATATATATTCCACAAATTGTGGAAAATTGCCAATTTTAATTAATAAAAATTTAACATACCACTTCCACTGAAGATACCTGGATTTCAGTCCACTTTTTCTGCTTGCCCCTTTCTCTGCAATGCGCCATCATTTCTTCGTTTGTTTTCCGTTCCAACCATTTCAATTTTTCCATCCTCCTCCACAATCGCATCTCTATAGTGTCCCATCGACCCTCTTACCTTATAGATCTGTGCAAAACGACCTCAATGTCGCAATACAAGTGTAATGCGCCCTTTAAACTCACAGCAAGTTCAGCGTCCACAGTCCAAAAATCATTTATGAATTGCAGAAAACAAAAATACGTCCAAAACGAAGGTAGTCACGTTTGTTAATGGCACGAACCATTGCACAATGAGTGGAAACGGCATAATTATCTAAAAAGTGGATGATTTTGTGTATCCTTAGGAAAATGTTCCTGAAAGTTGGTACGATAAACAATGAGAGAAAATAGTGTGATACTGTCAGTTGGAAGTTTATTGGTGGCATCTGAAATATATTTTTAAAATTAACGTCTGTTCGAGGCAGCAACAGTGCTGCGTATAAAAGTGGTTGTAACCCTGACAACATTATTGGCTGGAAGCATCAGCGAGCCATTATATGTGTGCACTGATGCGGTGGTGATTGCAGGAGCGTTCGCGGTAAAAATGGTAAATGTAGAAATGAAAGGGAATGGCGTGAAGACTATGCATATATTATTCATAGTTGAATTTGTCTTCTTTTGAGATTTGGAGTGATCCACGCACTAATTTTCTCCCAGAATTCCACCAAATTCCAGACATTCAACACGTTTCATCTAATGGCATTAGCGTGTTAACCTTCAGTCCAAATTCTGGTCGAGTACATTCCTATAAATACAGTAATTCCACTTTTCTTCCCAAGCGTGCATTCCTTTGCATGCGTTGTCTATTCGGGATGTAAATTTGATATTACGTATCAGTGCCATGCTAACAACATCTGTGAGACACTTTTTTTCACATAATTGTTCTTTATTATTATTAACTAATTGAGTAGCTTCAGGCGTGATGTGATGGAAGTCAAACATAATGAATAACTGATCGTAGCACTTTTCCACTTGATAAAATTTATTTTACTACCGGGTTTCGATGTATTACGTCATCATCATCCACCTGGTTTTAGTTAAAATACATCATTTGGTTAAAGTTTAAATGTGTTATTTTGGAAATAAAAATTGCGTTAATTGGTGTGTTTTTCATGTTTCTTTACATAATTATATATCCTGCCACACTTTTTCAATTATTTCTCTCTGTAAGAACTATTTCTCTCTTTTCATTTCCCGTTTTCGTAGGGTAAGTTTGTATACCTCCCCCGTACATAAATTCTGTCGTATCTAAAGTTTATATCATTCATTAACCAGGATCTACCGTTTATTTTTTCTCTCATTAGATAGAAAATTGCTGAAGGGATATTCCAAAGCTTCCACCCCATTTCTCTAGGTGTCTTTTATGAACATCTTCCTTCAAATCCGTCCGTATATCGAAACAATTCCTATTTAGAAGTTTTCTACATGAAAGGCATAAAAATAAAGGTATTATAATTTCGATTTGAAAGGAATCAGAAAGATTTTGATGTGAAGCATATTTCAAATCTAACCACCCGTCTAAGTACCAGAAAAATATCCCAGATTCCTTCCAATCTTTATCCACATTTAAACCAATTGGTTTCTATCATTTGTTGACTCAGGCGTAACTTTATGGAATTTGCATAACACATTGAAATGAAATGAAATGATTGACTTTGTAATTCCACACACTTTATTTAAAAACAAGACCCAGGTTTCGACGTTGAACGTCATCACGTGATAATGACGTTCACCTGATCACATGATCACCTGGTGATGACGTTCAACGTCGGAACCTGGGTCGTTTTCTAAATAAAGTGTGTGGAATTACAAAGTGAACTATTTCATTTCAATATGGTTTTTATCATGTTTTTGCGCCAGTTCTGTTAGGTTTAGTTGTTTTTTTTAGTCCAACGTGTCATTTTCTTCTGTGTTCAGCGAATGTTATCAGCCCTTAATCCATCCCATCTGTCTGTCTACCCAGCCTCCATTTTTGCAACCGCTTAAGGCTTCACGGAAGCCGTGAATGATTAATGATCATCGCTCGGCCGTCAGAAAACGTGCCGCCGGAAATGAAGGTTTGTTACCTTCCAGATTTTGAGCCTGTCCTTGAATCGTTTCATAATGCTCGCCGTATCATGATGTTTCGTGCGGAAAATATGTAAGCGTATGAATTTCATCGCGTAATGTCTCATTAAAAAAATTTAGCAATCCAGAGGGCACCCGAACATCACTGCCCTGGCGATATGCTTGCCTGTGATGATACAGGATCGTTCGTAATGATAATCGGATGATATAGATCCATCAGTCTACGCATTCATAGCGTGAACTCTGGTTTAGCTAAGAAGGCCTCGTTGTGCTGAGCTCTGGCGGTATCCATCGATAATTTATATTAATTAATACTATTCGAGAAATTCCGTACGCTTCTACCCCGACATCTCTGCGATAAAACGCCGTGCTATTCCATCGCCTCCCACGGCTCCGAATTCGTCTACGGTGAAGACGACAGTAGTCACACGATATCAAATCAGAGTGTGGGTCGAAGACGAGAACAAAATATTCAGAACGGTTGTCATCACGTGGCTGTCGTGTTTTTCAAACGAAATGTCGAAGTTTTTCGGTCAAAGGAGGGACTGTTAACTCACCCCGACATCCAGGATTTTCGTATCTGGCTCCAGTTATTCACCGAAATATGCAGAATGCACTTTATAAGGGATATGGTATTATGTTTCCGAGGTTTGCTATGCTGCTGTCGATGTACTCGTAGTGCTATTCTTTCCTCTTACTTGTATTTAATGCCTGCTGGCAAAAATAGCCCCTATCTTCCACCATGCAAGTGCAGTTGAGCGATCGGATTCCCCGGACGCATGTGCGCTGTGCGCTTGACGTCCTCCGAGGATAGTGTTGAAACCGTGAGCTTGGTGGCGGATGTCTTCGTCCCCTCTTTAAAAGAACGACCTCTCTCTGAAAATAATCACCGGCATCCGTTTAATTTCTAATTATTTAACTTCAAGGATTTAATAAAGAACAGATGGTAACAATTTTCCAATAGATAAATTTAATATCACGACCGGGTTTCGATGTATTACATCATCTTCAGGTCTAAGCTGAAGATATTTTATTACTTCGACCTGAAGATGACGTAATGCATCGAAACCCGGTCGTTCAATTGAAGGTATCTAGTGGAAAATTTCCACTAGAAATTCACTATCCGTTCTTTATGTTCTTTATGTTCTCATGTTCGAATTCCAACACATCACGACTGAAACTTCTCAATTGGTTCAAGAATTTACATCCCTGTGTTGGGTCATTCCGCTATTTTTTCAGATGCGACAGGAACGAGGTAGTTTGATTTTAAGGATGTCGGATGGATGTCTCCACTGGCGAACCAATCGTCGTGGAAGGCAGGAAGCTCTCCTTATTCCTTTTTTATAGTATTGCCCTGACGAAAACCATCCAATCAAAAGAGAGGTTAAACGCCATGTTCCCTTCATGGAAACTCCTGTTTTAGATAATCAAAATAAAAAAGTGTAAAATTGAACAGTTGGTGAAAAGATGAGTAAATGGAAATTTTTGAAAAATATCAAATTTCCTAAAAGGGAGTGATATTTGGCTCCTTTGACATTAGGAAGACCTGTTACTTCAACTGGCACCATGCACGTGAAATTCGTGTTCACTGAACCCAGCAGTGTCTCTATGCGATTTAGGATTTGAAGGAATATGGTGTGATATGATTTATGTGGGCTAACCAGAAAGTAACTAACATTTTGGCCTAGCGAGGCGGTGGCTAGAGCCATCATCCTAGTGTATAAACGTCCCTACACTCAGCACGTATCTTGCTGTGGTAGTGTGCAGACTGTTTCTTGTACATTACTCACTGCGAACAGTTAAAATGTGGGACGCAATAGAAAACCCCGCGAGGCGAAAAGTACGATCAGTGATTAGGTTTTTCCTGGCAAGAAACTAACACAAGCCAATTGAAATTCAGGGGCAACTATGTGAAGTGTAGACAAAGACGGAATAATAAGTGACGGCGGAGTGAGGTAGTGGTGCATTCTCAGTTTAAAAATGGCCACACCACCAATGTTCACGAGAAGGACCACTGCGGTCGGCCTAGCCTTGTGACAGGGGAGAGATTTCTTCAGAGAAGGAATTGAAAAGTTTGTGTATCGTTTTGATAAATACCTCAATTTGAATGACGACTATGTAGGAAAATAGTTTAAGGATGTTCCTTCCAAGTGCATATAATAAAAATTTGTCATATCTCTAGGTTCATATTTTAATTCAAAACGTAACCTACTTTCTTGACAACCCTCATATTACATAGCTCATATTTTCAAACGAGGAATGCCATTTCTTAATAATTGTACTGTCGGTAGAATTCCACATAATACTCTCCTGGTAATGAATTTAACAACAACCAGCAACATATAATACTTGTACCAATTGATAGAAAAAAACGTGGAAATTCGCAAATTTTAGGGCCCAGCATCAAGTCCATGAATGGGATACCTTAGGCTTCGACTCCGTCGGGCGAATCGAGAGCATTTTGGATCGTTTCCACGGGAGATTAAACAATAGCCTGAGCATAATAGAATTGCGTGTGGAATAAAAACGATCAACGCCCCAGCAGTTTTTTTTAATCCTCTTAACTTCTGAGGAAACGCTCCGTTTGGAAGCGACACTCCTTCGGTGAGTGAATGTTCCGACGTGCTTTTTTGTGGGGCAACCCCTCGGAGTGACGGAGGATCGTCGAGATTGAGGTCGCTTTGTAGCTCATGAAAAGATGATATCGTGAAGATTTCTGGTTTTTGTAGCACCATTGCATGAATTACACCAAGTCATTTATTCTTCCCCGTGCCATTACGCTCGGTTCGCCTTCGTCTCACTCACTTCTTCGGACCTCGCGGAAAGTAGACGTCTTGGAACGCCTTGCCGAAGCTTCCGCAAGTAGCGCGAATTCGGTTTTGTTTTTCCCTTGTTGACGCTCGTTTTAGCCTATGACAATTAAAGACCAGCTGACCATGTAACATAGCACAATGTAGAAACAAACATAACTGAATAATAGACTGCCGTCCAGCTGTGAGGATACGTTTTAGATGAACCCACGGACTAAGCACTGCTACATTTCTAATGCACGACACTAAATACCTTACATTCCAAATTGCAATAGACCATTTTTCAACTCAACATTCTTTCTCGTACATCTCTTCATGCAAGCAAAGATACGTTTTCAACCATGTATTGCAAACATGATAGATTCTCTAAGATAAAACTTAGCTCTTAATCCCCAGGGTTAATGTACTTTTCTCTGAATGGCTCGTACTTTTTCCTTTTTGACAAAGATGTGGACAAAGAAAAACGATGACGCAAATATTTAGTTTTACGTCCTACGAAGAATACGTATAAAGTTTGATCTCTGCTTTCCATCAATGTTAAATTACACAGAATTAGAGACTAAAAAATGAGCACGTCGTTTTACGAGCGCTACGCTATACTGGCCTGAAGTTCTCACTAGACCCAAGGGCTACACATTGAGATAATAGTTCCATATACTACATTTGATGCTACTTCTTACAAGAATTATAAAAAAATACAACGATCTGTGAGCATATAATTAGCAGGAACATCTTTATAAACTTAGGTTAAAAGTTCATCTTTGAAATCCGAAGAGGATTGCTAAGCAAATTTATTTCTATTTGAGGATGCTCACCTAGGTGAGTTATATAAGTAACGTAGCTTTGGGTTTGTCAGGAAAGAAATCAAGTTTAATTTAAGGAAGATTATGGTAATCTTCTGTGAAATGTTAACAGCCTGATATTTTCAATATGTCGAGTGCTATCGTAATTTTTCCCGAATAAATGTATATAATTGTTTCTGAATAACTGGGGAAAAAAGTGAATGTTGTAGTGGAGTTCAATTTAAATGGATCTGTGTTTGAACCTACTCAGTTTTGCAATCGAAGAAGATTTAAATGAATTCTCGAAATTTATCATTATCTTTCATTAAGTGTTTCGAATTTAGTCCTCGGCGTTCTGTCACAGAACTTAAGATGCCATGAGGACCAGGAGTCTTCAATTACGAATAATTATATTTTTTGCCAACGCACCCCTAGTGTATCCTCCAAATTTTGATGGTCCTTCTCCATGTAGTTCCCATTAAATATAATGCACTTCCCCCCAATTTTTCCAGTCCTCGAAGGCAGGAAACCATTTTTTTCATGGGCCCTTCAAAGTCGTCTCATCATCCTTTATCACTGCTTTTGATGACGAAAACGCTTTTCGTGAAGATGCTTTTTCTCTTAGGAGAACAAAAAAGGCACAGGAGGCTAGGTCTAAACTAGGAAGGATAGGGGGCACACTTGACATTGGTTTTCGCCAGCTAATCTGCAACAGCATTTTTTCTTTGCAACAGTGCACATTATCGTGGTACAGTAGTATCCCGCCTGTTGCTTTGAAATATGGCTGTTGTGGTTGATTTAGCCTTGGAGGATTTTCACTACACAAGTATAGTATGCTCCATTTAAAGCTGTGTGTGCTGGCACAACCTGATGCACCGCTCACAGGTTGACGAAAAATTATGTAAGATAACTTTCCCAGCAGAAGCCACCATTTTGTCTTTTTGTAGTTTTTGTGATGCTGGAGATATCCAAGCAGAGCTGTGCTGTTTTTTCTCCCTTGATCAAAACGATGTAGCCAAGATTTATCTGTAATGACAACCTTTGGTAGAAACTCCTCAATTTCCTGTATGACGTCGACTTCAACTACAAACAACCCTGCATCCGAACGTCCTCTTTTGTTCGGGTGTAAGCAATCTCGGAATCCACCGCGCACAAACACGTATCACGGTAACAGTTTTCCTATTACAAACACGTCAATGGCACCAAGAGAAAGCTTCAGTATTTCTCTGAGTGCTCGTGATTTTTATTTTTTTATCACACGACGTATATTTTATTAGACGGCAGAAAGTTTTTCCGCGATCTCCTTTGGCAATGGCAGCAGCAATGTTGACGTTTGCTGCGGTGAGAGCAGTTACACGAGCTCATATTTAAAACTTTCTTATGTGTCGATAATCATTCTGAGTTGATTGGAGGGAAGATGCCGTGATTTCTTTCCCCGTGAATGGAGGCACCTAATCGTGGATATTTTTAAGGCCCATTTGTTAATCCTCCTCCTTGCACAGCTACGGTTACAGGTTGTTTTTTTATGTAAATGACAATTTCCAGTTTGTAACTTTAAGTACTAGATTTTCAATTGAATGCAGCGACCCTGATAGCTATTATCTCCAACTTTCCATTGTTTTCACTTTTTCATTTCGCCTTGAAATCACATCGTTTATTTCCTCTTTCTACCTACCATTCCATTATTAGTTCTTTCGATTTCCTCTGTTACCTTTCCACACAAATTCTGCTATTGGCGTTCTGCCAACATTTAAGACTCTGGGTCTTCTTAGTGTTTTTCAAACATCCCTTCTTCTATGTGTCCTTCGGGCTTCTCTCTTCGCTTGAATTTGTGAACAATCCCGAGATCTTCGCATCCCGCAGTCCCGCACTTCCCTCGATCGCCATCCTATCACCGTTGCTTTCATCCAATCATCTGCGCCTCATTCCCGCTGAATATCACCCAAGATTTATTTTTGTATGTTTCGACGAAATATTTCCACACTTTCTAATTCATTTCGCGGTTAACCTTGGATACATGTATTCCACTTGACTGCTATAAATATCTTCTCCTGACTCGGACTAACTTGTGAGTGGCGCCACATATTTCCAGCACCCGAAAGTTTTGGATAAGGATACACGTACTTATTGTGCATGTAGACTTCACTATCATGAAGTTGTAGTATGGTTTTACGAGCAAGGAAAGAAATAACCCCAAAGTTTATTGAAAGCAATGATGACAGTGCACACCATTATCACTGAAAATTTGGCAATGCGAAATATATGCGCTAAACTCGTCGTCCCAAATGTCTTTAAACGGACGACCAAGAGCAGAGTCGAGTGTCTACTTGCGAAGACCTTCTGCAACGGCATCACGACGATTCCCCAACCTCTTGACTATCCCCCCGACTTGGCCCCGGCAGACTATTTCCCATTCCCAATAGTAAAATCCATCATCCATCAAAGGACACCACCATGACCCTAAGTGCCGTCAAAGAAGCTTGCACGCGTACCCTTAAGGACCTTCCAGAATTCTCGTACCAAAGAACCTTCGAGTCGTGGAAAAGCCGCTGGCCAAAGTGTATCGGCGCTTAAGATGCACTTTGAAGAACTTTGAGGCATTACAGCATTATCTGAGATAAATATATTTTTCCGGAAATTTGCGCGATACTTTTTATACGAACCTTGTACTCTGTAGTTATTCGGGGATGTGACCGACTGCTAAGGTCCAATGCGCTATTAAGGATAGGTGAGTTATTCGGTAAAAGTAGAATATTCAGGAACTTAAAGGGGGGAGAGAAAGCCACCATCGGCATTAGCCAACGAATCGTAATGAAAGGCGCCAAGGGGTCATACAATTCAACGTTCCATCCACGGCACTCCGCTTTGAGGCGCTCTTCTCAAAGCTCCCCAAGTAGGGATCCGTTAACCACTGAAAAAGCCTGCCTCCTCCGGGATGCGTGCCATCTTCCAATTTTATTCCATAATATCAGTGCTTTTAGTTGATAAACGGAGTCTCTAGCTCTTGAGTAAGGGTCTCAACAGTTTTATCATCTAAAGATTAGCATCCCCGGCCGTAATTGACGATTTTGGAGATTTGTATTGAGGACGTCGACATTGGTAATAGTTTTATTTAATCTTCCACATTGCTGTCTCTATTTATCTCTTAATCAATTTAATTAACGGTCATCTCAGTTATAATTTGGGAGACCAGCTATTTCTGTAGGAACAATTATCAGAGCTATTATTTTTTTAATAAATCTCACACACTCGTTTGAAATCTAATTTTAAATAGAGGGAATTTGTGGAATGTTAATTATCCAAAGATAAATTTACTTGGGGAGAAATTTAACTTCAAATCCCATTTTGTTTCCTCTCAGTGGGTTTTGTTATGTATTTCATTCGGACGATGCGTCAACCTTCATAATGAATTCGTTGTAAGTGTTGTTGAATCTTACCTAATAGAAGCTGTAGTTGAGTAAAGCTGAGTATTTTTCTGCTGTTACCGTGGCATGATCTCGTAAAGCAGCTTATTTTCATCTTTCTAGAAATCACTGAGAATTGAAATGAAGGTGTCACCTCGCGGAACCTGCGCGTTTCATAGAGTATGTTATTTTTGCAGAATATCAACCAAAATCATTAATTTGCCTTCACTAGCAAGCGGAATAGAATCGATGATTCACAAATGCGACAGGCTGTAATCCTATCCACGATTCGGAGCAAATGCACGTCAAATGTCTCTGCTTAGGACCAGAGTATGTAATTATATTATAAACTAGAGTCGGCTGACCCACCAAGAATAAAAACGGAAGGTTGTTTATTCAAATTGGAGGATGAAACTGATGACACCTTCACTTCATTCAATTACCCGTATTTTTGGTAGTAGTTTTGGGTAAGTTCGTTTTAAATAAAATGAAATGGAAATTCTGGTTATATTCCACGTATCTAAACTCTACATCCACGACTCATTTCAATTCGATAATACAAGATGCACAAATTACTTGTGATCAAAAGTACTCCACATGTAAAAGTGTAAATTGAGACTTTTTTTATTCAGAATACTTCTCGAATATGTCCTGGCGTAACCGAAGGTCTTCCATAGCTTTGCAAATTGTCTCAAAATGATCGACTGATTGAAGAGTTTTTAGGGGATAATGAACCTTAATATAGACGAGATGTAATGCAATATCTCCGTCACTTTCATGTAGTTTTGGTTCTTCGCTAGAAATCAACCAGCTTTGTGGTGCTTCTGAGGCGAGTGCTGATGCATCATTTATGGAATATGGGGCCACGGTGGTCGTGGGCGCCCGCGCCAGGAGAACAATGGGTCCTCAGCGCCCCTGCCATAATGTCCTCCTTCTATCTCCCCCCCCACGATTATTAGCCTTAACTACGCCTCAGCTCCTTATGACGTGGGCCATAAACTTCGATCCTGGTCTCCTGCAGCTAGGGATGGGCGGTATGTGTCGATATACTCAATTCCAGTTCGATATCTTTCATTCGATAATTTTTATTTAAAACGTATCTCGATGTTATACTTTTGTTTTGATACTTGATTTAAGTCGCCTCTTTAAAGTTTTGGCACTCCCTTAATGGTAGTAGTTGGTATGGGAGGCGACAGCTCAGGTCATTTGTGCCATTAGGGATGGATAGGAAAGGATGAAGGGTGGAAAGAAACCCAGCGTCGGCGTTTGCCTACTCTTAACAAAAGGCGCCAGCTTAACATCCCATCCGACGGACGACGTACTCACTCAATGAGGTCTCCAAAAGCACTTCAAATAGGGATCGGGATACCACTGAAAAATATCTGCTTCCTCCGGGATTTTAACCCGGATGCTTTGTCGGGAAACCAGCACGTTAGCCACCGCGCCATCTCGATCCCCTTGGCACATCCAAACCACGAGGCAGACCCCGAGAAACATTGCCAAAGCTGTTTTCCCTAGGATGTTTGGGTGGGCATACGTGGTTATTAGAAGATGTTTAGAGAACATGTTTGATTGGCCCAGGGCACTATACACGCGAATTTTCATTCAAACTCAAAATAAAATTTCAATAATTTGATATATTTTTGTACCCGAAAACTTCTTTGAAAGATCTACCCTCAGAATGAAAATGTAAATAATGGATTTTACTAATTATGATTATGCGTTTTCGCTACAAAATAATATATTTTAATTATGAAATTCAATTATGTACTTTAACGACCTAAGAGTGCGTATTTTATAAGTTTTAAAATCTATATTTGGGAATTATAATTGCAAGGTAGAAACACAAAAATTGTGAGCATTTCATAATGGTACATGGTTCGATAGAGCATTGCATCGATGTTAGTGAATTAGTGGATCAATAGAACAAATTATCATGTGAGTAGTGTACCCATCTATTGATAAAGCTGTATCAGTAATTTAGAATCAGTCGCCCAGCCATGCTTGCGGCCCTCTCGTTGGCGGAGATTTCAACGCCCGCATTGCGAAACAAAGGGAGTCGCGAGAGACTCCAACGCCTGCATGGGCGGCGGGGATCTCGACGCCGGTGGATCAATTCGCTGTCCGCCCGCACAAGGCTCGTCATCACCGTCGCACCGCTCTCCGAGTCCGACGCCGCTGCCATGAGAACCGGAAGTGACGCCTGTGACTGAGAGAGGAGTGCCGTGCCGTCCTCCCTCTCCCCTTCTAGTCAGTCATACCTACGCGCCGACATCCGCCCCCTCTCCCTCCGCCCTCCCGTGTGACCCGTTCACCAGTTGGGCGGCAGGTGGCAGTGCAGCGCGGCGTGGAGGTGTGTGGGGGTGGGTAAGGAGAGGAGCGCCCGGGGGGGAGGGGGGATGTTATCCAAACGTCTCATCGCGCTTCCGCCGCCCTCGCACTCCCCCGCCGCATCCCACGGCCTCCGAGCGCGGACGCTACACTGGGCCGCCCTCATGGGTGACGGCCACTAACCGACCGACCGACGGACCCCCCTCCCCACCCCACCACGCTCCACCCCCGCATGTGAAGAGCAACCACCATCACTGCGGGAAGAAACCCTCCGTATAAAAAAACTTTTCCTCTCACCACCCCCATCCCGTCCCTCGACGAACCTCCAGACATTTCCACGCTGTGGACACACACCATTGCGAAAAAAATGACTAGTAGTTATTTTATGAAATTACGTAATTTATCGGGAAAATCCCGGTAGACAAAACACTTAATGTGTGTGCAACTATGAAGGTTTAACTTTCTGAAGCAATGGATTAATTGAGCGAGAGAGGGAAAACTATTCATCTCAACTACAAAATTTAAATTCTCTCCATTCGTGTTTGTCTCAGGAAATCGTGACCAAATTCGTGATTGGTGCGATGGACATGAAGCATATTTCGAGGGAGAATTATATAATTATGAAGGTGATTTCCCCAAACGGAGATTTTTTAAATTTTATCCTGGGGAAAATCTACATTATGGTGTGGAGCCTATGCTCTTGCCTTACCAGACGTTCGATGAGTCAGGAGAGGCGAGAATAATACTAATAATAATTATATTCGTCCTTTATTTTTATCACGATTGAATCCAGGTAGAAACATACAAACTATAAGTATTTAGTTCCGTTGCTGGCCCTAGGGGATTGGCTTTTAACATGAGCAGAGAAGGTACTGGGATTTTGGGGAGGTGTATTTCTGGAAGAGCATTCGGTCTAGTAAGGTTCGTTAGAATCAGCCGTGAACGTCTCCAACTAGTAAATAGCGAGGGAATTATTGTGAAATGTATTTAAGAACGGCGAATGAGATGGTTGGAAAAAATGGGCCCCGAAAGGGCACAGGTGGCAATAGGGACTATCACACCAATAGGCCACAGAAAGATGGGAATATTGATGAAAAGATGAGAAATGGACGGATGATGTGCTCAAAGGTTAGAAGTTTCAAAACAAAAAATAAAGAGTGCGAGACCGAACTGAATGGAGGCGTATAGTCGAGGTCAAAATCAACCAAAGACCGTAGTGCCGCAAGAGAAGAAGACTTTACGACAACGAAGCACTGTCTATGGGAATAAATCAACAACGTCGATCCTGTTTTAACAGGAAAAGATTTTTTTCTAAGTTCATTGAGTCGGAGAGAAATTCTCTCTTTAATGGTATCCTTCTTGATGTATTTATCTCAAAATTTTCTCGGGATCTATCAAGAAAAGGAGGATCGCGTCATTACTCATGTGCCATCAATGGACCTCCGTCGATCTGGCCCTTCGCAACCGGTCGTCGGTTCCACCGACTTTCCGGTTTTTTGACACTCACTGAAGACAAGACGGCGTTCTTTCGACCTCGTCAATGTGTCATGTGTAACTATCTTCTATGTTAATCCATTGAATATGAGCTGTTGATGTTCCCGTGATAGTATGAATATGTTAATATTAATTTTAATAATCTATCAAGTTAAAGTTAACTGTTTCAGGCTTAACTTTGTGGAATTCCTTCATGATGAGGGTAAAAATATATTATGATTAGAACGGAACTTTATAATAATTTATCACGTTAAAAATATAATATGGTTGGAACGGAACTTTCCTGATTGCGAAACTCGTTCGTGGTTCATCGGGAGGATTTCGAGCAATTTTGGGTGAACGCATTTGCATTCAAAACGGACGCGTCTTTCCTTCCCCGATAGATACATATTTTGCATCGAACGATAGGAGATGAATACAAACAAAATAAAATGAGATGTATTCCCGTTTACAGCCTTACACATGAAAAGAAAGTCGCAAAATGCGAGACATACTCATGATTGAACAACCATTGGATGGAAATGGCATCATCTTGAAGTGTCTCCTAATCGGATTCATTTTTTTTGTAAATCTTTTCCATATGAGAATGAGAGTGGACGACTGTCACCGAAATAAGTCGATAGAAATGTAAATCTTAAAGGTATTGTTTTACGTTCGTGGTGATCTCTTTACTCTTCTAACAAAACGAAGGCGGCATGAGAGTGAGTACAGAGGAGTATTCGCCTGCTGTCCGAAGGACTCCCGGTGACTTTGTCCACCACGGACATCACACCCAAAGTGTGCTTTTTCGGTTATCAGATCTTCCAGAGAAACATAGAACAGTGAAAGGAATTGGCCCAAATTATTATCGCCCCAAATCAGATGATGTGTAAATTCATTTGACGTGGAAGATTTAATACGATAGAGCCTCTACCGTTACAAAGCTAACCTTCGGATTGATCACCGGGATTGACGCAATAAATGCGGAAAAAGATAATTGAGTGATAAATGTAAGTACATTCAGTAATTGTCAATATTGTAACTGGTTTATTTTCTAGTAGGCTCCGATGAAGTCATTTATGCAAAGAGTGGAATGTTTAATGTTTGTTGCTTCAGACATGACGCAATAGACTAAGTTTATAATGGGAAATAAATAAAATTAATATATCTCCCATAAATTTAGACAATCTCATTTCTTTTAAAGTGGGAGGAAAAACGAAAAATGTCAATAATTTTCCTCTCTCCACCAAAACTTACAGAATAACAGGGGGGGAAGGATAGCTGATGAACTGAATTCAGGAAAATCAACAGTGCACACTATTTTAACCGAACATGGTGGATGGATCCTTCACCATGACAATACACCTGCACATTCAGTATTGATTGTTCACCAGATTCTGGCAAACGATTCAATCACCATCCTTGATTACCTCCTTATTCACCAGATCTCGCCCCCTGCGACTTTTTTCTATTCCCAAAATGCAAAAATGTGATGAGGGGGCATCACTGGGAAGATGTGGACACAATTAAGCAAGAAACGACGAGACAACTAAAAGGCCTAATTGCCGAGGTCTTCCAAGGATGGTTTAATCAGTGGAAAAGAAGATGGAATGAGTGCAGAGCAACGAACGGAGAGTACTTTGAAGGGAAAAAACAATACAATGGCTTCCTAAATGAATATCGTACTGCAAGGACATCAAAATGTCGAGACACAAGCCCACAGTCCTTTCTGCCAAATATTGTTGTTGGTATGTTCATCTACATCTACTCAATACCCCGCAAGCCGCCGCAAGGGCGTGTGGCGGAGGGTGTTAAGGCACCACCCGTAATTTAGAAAGAAAAAAAAAACCGCATGCAGAAGCCACAAATTTATAGCCCACAAACCAAACATGGTATGCATTTAGGCAGGAACCTGAAGAAGAAAATAATGTTTATTTTATACAATCGACTTTCCCAATAGTTCGCAAATGCCCAAAGTGTACTTGTCACATTTAATATTTTTACGCGCGTTGTGTTGCAGAACTGTCTTGGGTTTTATTTGGACGGAGTGCCTGCTTTAGTTCTCATCTTCGTTAAAATTTGGAAACGGCGTTGCGCACGTTGCAATTAACGCGGCTCCGCTGAGACGACGCGCGAGGCTTTTTGGTTTCGAATTCCAGCGTGAAAAATGCGAGTCACGGGCATGCTAATCATTGAGATGGATGAAATTAAATAAGTTAGGAGAACAATTAGAAACCAGGAGGCGGAAGTGCCGTCATTGTGTGATGGGGAAAAGCGGGATAAAGTCGGGAAGGGCCATTGTATTTTGCAAATAACCCAGTAATAAATGACACGTGATAAATTGAAGAAATTGCGTTGAGCACGAGTGAGGAAGTCACGTGGTTTCGCTTGTTTCGGAAAAATTCCGCAGTTACTTCAGGATTCACACGGGAGACGCCACCGTGCAATGTGCGAACAATCACAATAGATAGTATGCGGCGTTACAACCTCTACTTTCGCAAATTCTTTTCGTCTTCCGCAAAAATTTAATATTTTACGAGGAATGCTTTCATTACCTTATCCAAGACTATTTCCGGACGTGATCGCTTACGTAAATTCGATTGAACACCTCATGGTGATCCTGATGCGAGGGTTATCATAAACTTTAAATTATAACTAAAAGGTAATCGAGATAGAAGGTTAATTTTAAATTGTTATTCATAAGACTTCTCTACATAGTCACCATCCAGAGTTATGAATTTATCTCAGTGTTTCTTGACCTTCCGAAGACAATCATTGTAGAACTCAGCAGATCGTGTCGAAAACCGTTGTTCCACTTCTTGAATGACGTCATTTGTGGTTCAGTCTCTCACTCTGCAGTGATTCTTTGAGTACTGGAAATGAGAAAAAGGCGATTGGGGCGAGATCTGCAGAATATGGCGGGTGTGGCAACATTTCAAAGCCGGATCGCTTTCATTGCCGGTCGCGACGTGGTCGTGATTGCAGGTCGCGCCGTGTTTGCTTCTGAAAAGAACTCGGTAGTTGTGGAACCCAGCGTATTGACGCCTTTGACATGTGTAGTTCTGGGTGAATAATTTTCCATAAACTGCGGAAACTAAGATGTCTGATTTATGATCATTTTAAGGATTACTCTTCGATCTAATATTTGGATCAAGTCTTCTTTCTTCTTCACTGTGGCAGCATCGTTCGTGGGTGATTGGCTTCCACTTCTTGGATCGTCTGTAAGGGACATGCGGCTGCCAGTTTGAAAATTCCTTTTCCACATCACAATAATTTGTGTCAGATGACGGGCTATCATTTTCATAAACGACCATCACTTCATCGTAGATTTTTCGGGCAATAACCTTTCAAACGAAGGAACTTAATCATACTGCGAGTCTCTATCATCGCCGTACTGCGAGTTATTTGAAACTACGGCTTCCCGAAGCAAAAAAAAATCAACATCAATAGCTGTAATTTGCAAACGTATGGGCTTAAGATTCAATTAATATGGAGAATAAATGTTATCCAAATATCCCTGTTTTTCCTTAGTGATAATTACGTAAAAGCGATACTCAAGTACTTTATTTAATTTGGTATTTCGAATAACTTTATTTTATAATTTGGAATTTCACTGCTGCAGCATATCCATTAGAAGGCCTTACCTGGAGCGCAATGGTATGTCTCGAAGAAATACACCAATATTGTGAATCTTTCGGGAGAGATGTTGTTGGCTTGCTCGAGTCTTTCTAAATCGAGGGCTACATGTTTCCAATGTTTGGCTTTTATGTGTCTTTAATGCAGTATTGACTATATTGTTATGACCTCTGAAAAATTGACTCTTTGAATGGCCCAGAAACCTGGTAATTGATGCGTGAGAATATGGGCGAATTGAACGATTTTGAGACTGCGGTGTGGGAGAAGTGGAAAGGAAAAAAAGGGCTCACCATCCCCCCTTGAGATGTCTTCCACGGAATGGTACGTATTTCTTTTGTTCCGTTCTGTTATATTTCAATTCCTACCGACTTCAGTCTCTCCCAGCACTGTGATTAGAAAAAGCCTCCCGAAAGTCGACACTGCACCCGCCCTAATTAGCGTAATGTAGCGTGCAACGATGTCGTGATCGGATTTGGCGAGGCTATAGGCTATTTCGTCGGTGATGTCGGATTTGGCGAGGCTATAGCGGTTCTCCTTTCATGGTTCCATGAGAAATTTAGTTTGGCCGATAGACCACTGTTCATAACAGCAGTAACATGAGAGCCATTTCTGCGGCGACTTTGGCTCAAGGGCGCCCCACCGATCTACTAGTAAGGGTCTCATTCAGAGTCCTAACCGCGAATGGCTCCAGAAATAAGAGGATCCCGTAACGGGCGATTTGCCGGCCCCTGAGGGGCTCATTTCCCCGTGCCATCACGAGGCGCCTGTTGGCCCATTCCTGGACGCCGGATAGGTCGTAATCCGCGGGAATGACTCCGCGCTTCCGCGAAGCAGCCCACGGACGGTTGGGTCTCTTAATTGATATCACGACCTTCCACTCTTCGACATGAAACACTGTCTCCGGTCCGGTGGGCGTGATGGGCCGCCCCGGAGGCCCGAAGGGCCGCGCATCGCTCATCGAATCCCGGAACCCTATTCATCATCCACGGAACTGAATGCGATCTTGAAACTTAAAGTCTCTCTCGTGAGCCCATCCCGCACGATCCAGTTATTCTTCTGGTTTCTTCAAATGCCAGCAAACTATGCGCTTTACATTTAAACGGTTGGACATATACAAAGTGTAATTCTTCAAATTTGCTACTTTTTAACGAAAATTTATTACCGTAGATCTCCCAGCTTTTATTAAATTGAATTATAAAGTTTTTCAGAAAACTGCTAGTTATAGGGTGAGCTGAGTGAAGTATAGCACTGTGGTGTCTATATGTTTACTTCATTGGTGAGAGTAAAAAAAATAAGGAAAACTGTACACTTCCACACACTTTCCTTATTTTTTACCCTCATCATGAAGGAGTTCCACAAAGTTAAGTCTGAAACAGTTAGCTTTACTTCATTGGATTTATTTTTATTGTCTATGTATATTTACGGTTGAATTCTGTTACAAATAAAAAGTACATAGTTTTGTACAAAAAGTATCTGTAAAATTTTCTGAAAAATACATTTATCTCAGGTATTGCTAAAATGCCTTAACTTCTTCAATGTACATCCCTCAAGTGTCGACGCACTTTTGCCCTTGCGAAGTTTCCACGATTCCCTGTTAGGCGGATTCCAGGAGATCCTGAAGGGTACGCGTGCAAGCTTCTTTGACGGCACTTAGGGTCTTAATTGGTGGTGTCCTTTGGGGGAGGGAGGATTTCACTTTTGGTAAATAGGAAATAGTCTACTGGTGCCAAGTCGGGACTGTATGGGGGTTGGGGAAACGTCGCGATGCTGCTTTTTATCGGGTAGTCGGTTAGCGGCTTCAAGCGCTCAAGACCTTTTAGATGAGTCTAGCGCAGATATTTCTAATCGTCAAATTTTCATTTATAATAGTGTATGCACTGTCGCTGTCTGATCAATTGCCAATAATCCGATCTGCGACCATTCGCACACTTAACCGACGGTCAGTCACTTAACCGAATTCAGCACTTCACGCACAAGTCAGGAGCAAATTTTTACCCATACTTTTTTTACAAACATTTTATGGCTAAATATAGGTACGTCTAAGTACATTTAAAACGATGTATATTCCATTATATATGCATACACACGAACCCGGCTATAATTTTTCTGAGTCATAGGACAAATCGGTTTGACGCCGACTTACGAATGAAGACTTCATTCATTTGTATTTCCTTATCCTGTAGCATTGTCGTGTGTCACCTATAACGTTTAGGATACATACGTGCATTCACAGAAGAAAAGGAGAGACGAAAGAGGAAAGCCACCGTTAAAATGAGGACTTGGAATGTTAGGACGATGCTCAAAATAGGGAAGATGGAAAATATAAAGCGATGGATGGAGAGAGGTAATATGAAATATTGAGCCCATGGGAGGAGAGAAGGAAAGATAACGGGATTGTTGGGGCCGTAATTGCAGAGTTAAAAGTATCACAGAGGAGAGGAGATACAACTTGGGGTAGCCATGGCGATGAATAGGAAACCGAGCAGAAGGGTTACGGTCGACGAACAAGTGATTGACAGAATGTTATTGATAGAAATAAGAGCAGGCGCGGTCAGCCTAGTGGTAATGCAGGTGTACACACCGACAAGCAATCAAAGGGAGGAAGAATTACATGTTGTGTACGATCAATCAGAAGAAAGATTTAACGGTTACCTGTTAGAAAACACTTGGCAGTGATGGGGGATAAGAATGTGGTGGTGGACAAAGGGAGAGATGGGAGTGAGGTTGGAGAATATGGAGGAGGAGGAGTGACAGTGGTGTTAAACTATAGAGTTGTACCGATGAAAGAGCTTAATTACAACTAACACCATGTTTATACACCACGGTCAACGTAGGTATGCAGGAAACAGTTCGAGAGATAGAGGTATATTCAGTTAGATTATATGATGGTTAGATATTGATTTGGAAATACGTGGCGTGATCAACTCACAGTTTCCCGGGAGTAGATTCAGAATCGCTTTACAATTAAGTTCTCTTGGAGTGTAATGTTAATTTTAAGGGAATTAACAAGGGAAGGTGATCAAGGGAAGGGAATGTTGAAGACTTAATGGATGCGAAAAGGAAGGGGGGAACCGCGTGCCAGTCGTTACAATCCTGAGCGAGTTTAAGCACAGCAGAAAAAAATGGGAATATCTCGGGCAAGTAATAAAGAAAGCAGAAAATGGCAAATAGATACGGTAAAAAAATGTTTAGTAAATCATGGATTTCAGAGAAAATAAATTAGAAAGAGCATGGAAGAAGGAAATGGAAGGACGTGAAAGTAGAAGAATCAGAGAGAAGTAGTACATTGGTGAACAGAGGCTAAAAACTAATAGGACGAAGGAAATATGATGGAAAGGGCAGTTGGGGGATATGGAGTGTTAACAGAGGCAGGGCAAAATGGGCCCACAATATGTTTAGCGTGAAGGCGAAGGCCGTAAACACCGGTCATCTGGTTTTGCCAGAGCATCTGTTGTGAAAAGTTTCAATCTGTGAATTTTGAGCAGTGCATTTTGAGCAGCAAAACATCCCACGTTAGGTGTTTTGAATATTTAGGGGCCAGTTGGAATATTATAGCCTTCGTCACCTCATCACTGATATACTAAGATGATGCTAATTAAAATTCAAGTTCATTGAAGAAAGCGAAATGTAAACAATCTTCAAATTCGTTTTTTATCTGAAGTCACTACAAGATCTGTTAAAAAAAAGATGAGATTGTTTCAATAAATACTTACCCTTATTAGTTATCCTTTAATCATGCCTATCGCCTTCAAAATACATCCCTTGGCTTCCAATAAAACGCTTCCAACGTTCTTTCGAATGCCGCCTTGAACCCTTCTTTCGGGATAGTCTTTAAGTAATTTTGTTGGATGTCTTCAATAGTTCCAAATCGGCGTCCTTTCAAGGTGGATTTCAACTTTGAAAGAAGGAAAAAGTCCGCCGCCCAATGCCTTTGTTTTTCTTTCAATGGACGGTTTCAAGCATATTCCTTTGAGCAAGTACGTGTCTCTGCCTACGTTTTAGTATGTAGGAATCGAATTTTTTTCATCAGTTTGTGCTTATTCCTTTTCCTTACGGCTCCTTCTGTTGTGTGAATCGTCCTTGGCATTTACTCCCCCTAATTCTCCAGATGCCCAATAGAAGTACATTGTGGAAAACTTTACAAAAATCAATGTAAATTGTTTTCATTCGGATTATGAATGGTTGATGAGCGCCATTTTCATTTCTGAGATACCTCGGCAGAGAAGGAAACGCCGACGTGCTTATTGAAAAAATAAGTTATCCATTCGTTTCTACGATTGGCTGTGAGGTGGTATTTTGAATCTACGATATACCGTAATATTTGACTGCCAGGTACGTCTTCTTAAGGTGTGGAATCCTGGAAACAATAAAGTGTGGACACCTGCCAGTATGTTGACCGCTTTCGTGAAGAAAAATTCAACAGATGGCCTGGCGCGGGAAGGGAGGTCAGTGTCACTGCTGTCTGTTCCCATGGGGAGTGTTTATTTTGGATGGAGTGGGCGGTTTTGTGGGGAAGTGCGAAGGCAGTGAGGGTGTTGGGAAATGGCAAATTGCAGTCGATAATTCATTTGAATTCGGATATTTTTTAAGTTTTTAACCTGAATGAAATGCGGTTTATAGTAGTATTTCTTTGTTCTTAATTGGCGTAGTTATGAATGTTTGGTTGAAATGTTATGGGATCGAGTTAGATATTTCCTTACAATTTAGGTGAAAAATACCTTCCAAGAAACTGCGGGATATACCGCAATAGTCACTTTGAACGTAGTAATCCACTAATATGCATTGCAATGCAACAATATCTGTGTCAATCATTCACCTTGACCGGGATCAAGGTCATGATCAAGGCGAATGATTTTTACACTCTGGAAGTGTTGCATTGATAAATACCATTTGATATGATGGTGTTTTAAAATATGCTTGCTTCTAATATTTGCATGGTGACCGCTGGCCTTTCAAACAGATGACGATGACCACTGATGAGATTTTGTTTGGTTTACTTCCTCCCTGAACTTCGTCGAAGAATGACAAATATTTAAGGTTGTTGTTCTTATTGAACCTGTCACGTATTAATATTCATATTTATATGTATTCAAGCGTGTGAACGTCGGCAGGCACGTTACGGAGAATAGCTATCTGATGTGTCAAGTAGAATTTTATTTATACTTGGTAAATACGAAGTTGCAACTGACCTTAATTATGTGTGCTTATGCGTTCTGTAAATGGCGTTGCTTTGATCGCAGCTAGTCCACAGTGTAGTGATTGGAAAGGGGAGGGAGATCCGTGGTGCTGCGCAGATTATCGGTTGTTTACATTGACTATATCCCAGGAAAACTGGTCTCGACAGGGATTGGATGAGCCTCGGGATTTGGACAGGCATGTGTGCCTCGACGTTTAAAAGACTTTTGCTGGCAAAAACGCCATCCGTCTTAATGACAATCATCTCTTTTCGTTTCTCTATTTAAGGCGTAGATGTATATTTTTTTACGGTATTCATTTTTCTGAAATACGAGATGAGTTTTCTAAAGCATGCATGTAAAAAGGTTCAATATTACCCGGTCAGTTTTTTGCTAATCACACTAATTTTCTAAGCCTAGATATGTGAGCTTTATTCACAGCTTAGCATTTAGCTTTTAATGTAAATGTGGCATAAGGCCATTCATGTCATGAGTAATATGTTTTGTTCTAATTGGTCCTCCATTATCCACCGCACTTTTCGTATGAACTCTTTATGACGCATTTTTACGACATTCATACCCGGGTCGAAGCGATTCTAAATTATTGAAAACGACTATAGAACTCTTGGTCTCATATTATAATTTTTACGGCCCTTAAGTTACGGAGATGTTATTTATAAAGTAGGTCAAGCAATGAATGGTTCATAACTATTGTATGTAGCCCATAAGCCGATGCACACCGTCGTGATCGTCCTCTGCACATATAAAACACCGCACGGGTTGCAATTACTTTTTGCATTTCTCTTTATCCATCTTCAGATCCACTTGCCTTCGTATCGTCTCAAATACCCATTCTTTCCCTCCCTCCTTTTCCTCGTTTGCCCAACGTCACCCCTTCAATTAAGGCCTTCTACACCCCATTACCTCTTAATATCTCAGCCATAAACTTTTTCTGACTCCCTTTTTATTTTCTCATCAAGTTTCCTCTCCTTGTCTCAAGCTTCTTCCCGTGGTTCACGACCCTTCCTCTAACCTTCTGTAATATCTAAAACCTCCACTTTACCCTCTTTTTCCTTCTTCAGAAACTAATTTTCAGAGCCATAAAACGCTACGCTGCATTGTTGTCTCCATCAATCATGGTCCATGTGTTCTTTTGAGTCGGTGTCGTCAGTTACCTCATCTGTGTAAGGTCATCTTTCGCTACTCCTAGTTTCTTAAATGCTGAGCTCGTTTTTCTGGATAATAATTCCAAAATACGTGAACTGTTCCATTCTCTCAAGTTAATGTCCTTTCATTTCATCGTGTTAAGACGTTTAAGACTAATTCGACAAACTACCGCATTATAAAAAATCTCACGTTTGCTGTGGAAACTTTTACAAATAGAAGGTTGATTGCAGAGTCCTTATGTAAAGACACAAAGAAAAGATTGACAAATGCTTAAATGCGAAGTTTTGTTTAGCTCGGAAACTTTTTCGTTGAGGGAAGAGGATTAGCACACATTTTTAATATTATAAGTGTAGTAATGGAGGAGGATGAAAGAGTGGACGAAAATGTAAACGAGCAAAGGAGTGGGGGAGAAAGGGAATTAAGAGCAAGGCAGGAGAAATGGATGCAGGAGGTCCCGAGAGGCCTTGGGATGATGGAAGACGGGTGGGTGGTGGCCTAACACCTCTCCACCACAAGCACCCGCTGCGACTTGCGGAGTATTATGTAGATGAAGACTGCGATACAGAGGGGAGGATAAGCGATGAATGGGGAGGAAAATGTTTTGCCTTCGTGGAGTAAGTGGGATTAACATACGTGTTTTTGCAAAGCTGAGTGAAACAGGATTTAGCATCGTTCGAGGCGGGGCTTAGAAGTGTAGCAGTGCTTGCTCTCTGGGTCCATCATATATATCGAGATCGGGAGGCCGCTGTTAATAAACTTCAATGCGCGGGTTAATAAACTTCAATACTCCTAAATAGTGGGTAGCATGTTGGGCTAGTAATTGGACGGTCCCGATTGATGTCTTTGGAAAACTGCATCTGAAGTTCCTAGCGGTGGGATTTTTTGGTTACTACTAAACAAATGGTGCCACATCATGAGTAATAACCGGCCACCCTTTTTTTATTCAAGGTTTGTATTTTAAGTATCGGAAAAATTTCGGAAAAAATAGATTTATTTTAGATGTTGCCACAATTCTTCAAAATTCTACAAAGTACATCCCTTGAGCGTCGACACACTTTTGCCAGCGGCTTTTTCACGACTCGAAGGCTCCCTGATAGGCGGATTCCGGAAGGTCCTTCTGGGTACGTGTGCAAACTTCTTTGACGGTACCGAGGGTGTCCTTTGAGGTAGGAAGGATTTAACTTTTGGGCAAAGGAAATAGTCTGCTGGTGCCAAGTTGGGACTGTAAGAGGGTTAGGGAATCATCGCGATGCTGTTTTTCAGTCAGGTAGTCGGTTACTTTGCTGCCTTAAGCGCTCAAGACCTATGGGACGAGGTTATCGCAGGTCTTTCGCATCGCCAAATGTTCAGTGATAATGATGTGCGCAGTCATCTTATCAGTGCCAATACGATCTGCGACCATGCGCACACTTAACGGAAGATCTGAATTCAGCATTTCACGCACACACGTCAGAGGAAAATTTCTGCCGATACTTTAAATACAAACTTTGTTTGTGAATTTGACGCGTCTAATTGGGTTTAGTAATAGATAAGCTCAAATGTACTCTTCTAGAAACTAACCTTCGGGCTGATTGCGATGGGTGAATGAATCACCTAAGTTTTCACCTTAGCCTTCATGATTCCTAGGAAGGTCATCACTTTCGATTTCCTGTAATGTACATGCATCCCATACCTCGTTCACCGATTCTTCAATCGATAACCTCAGTTACTTATTCAATCATCAATTGCTGCCCTCCGCTGGCTCTCTGGCTAACTAGAATCTTGATCGTCCGCTGACTTTAATGCAGTGGTGATCACTTTCCCGACCACTTTCATTTCCCCCTCTTGAGCACACCCCTTGCTTCCCTCGCCATTTTCCCCGGCGTATATATTACAAAGCTCGGGCGCTAACGGAAAACCCTGTCTTGCTCCCCTGCCTATCGCTGCCCTTCGAGATTCTTCATCCGCTACCCTCAATTATGCAGTCTGAGTCATGTACTGGTTTCGAGTGGCACGCCTGTCCATCCAGTTTGCCTCTATATTTCGCAGCACTTTCATGAACTCCACTCTGTCCATCGCCTTCTCTCGTGCCACGGAGGAAACAAAAGCCTCCTGGCAATATTCCACAACATTCCTTTCTGCTAGCTTACTCGTCGCTGCAATGGCAAAACGCATTCACCCCCTCTTTCAAACTAATCTTTGCCTTGTAACTCTTTCTCCCTCGGATTAATCTTTTTAGTGATTAATAATTCCTGGCTGTGACTTTTCTTCGTGGCCAAGTAAGGCTTTTCTGTCATCACAAAGAACTTTTTCTCCGGATTAGGATTAATGCAAACTTTTCGGCTTTTCAGGCCAAACTAATCCTTCAGGGATTCCACGAATGGGCAAATAGGAACATAGGTCTAGTTCTATAGTGGGGTTTTACCAAAATATGCAGTACCATAAACAAGAAAGAATGTTGGATTAATAGGTGAGGTTATATCTACATCTACGTAACACCCCGCAAGCCGCCACAGGGGCGTGTGGCAGGGGTTGTTAGGTCACCACCCATAAAAGATAAAAAATCGCATGCAAAACCATCAAATTCGTGCCAATTTAAACCCACAGAGGCGTGAATATTCCTGCGAAAACCTTTTTATCTTACACGTATGCATATATATATATATAAATTGGACAGCAACAAACAATATAAGAAAACATAAAAAGAACACTCACACGTTATTTCTTAATAATTTCGACTGAATTTAGCTCCGTCTTCACCAGAAGATACAGAAGTACTGATATATATATATATATATATATATATTATTATTAGGTAATCTACCGGTTAAGGTAGGTTTTTGGATGGACACAACTATCAAATAAACATTTTGTGACTCCCCACCTAGCAAACTAATCTATATCAGGTCCCTCTTCATCTCGGTGTACTTCTTTCCTCCATTCATCCCGTCCAACATCCCTATCCTGTTCCTACCCTTACCTCGCTTGCCCAACATTCTCCCCTCTATTACCCTCTTCAACATTCCACTACTGCTCAATACGCCTTTCATCCATTTTTCCTGCCTCCATAGGATTTCTCTCAACAAACCCCTCTCCTCACCCACCATTTCCAGTACTTCCTCATTTGTTTTCCTTTCGGTCCATTTCACCTTCTCCATTCTTCTCCACACCCACATTTCAAAAGCCTCCAATCTACGTCTATCCTCCTGCTTCAGCGACCACGTTTCCGCGCCGTACATAGCTACGCTCCATATCAGAGTTTTTACGAGTCTTGTCTTAACATCCCTACTCAACGTCCCCGTCATCAACTCCCTCCTCCTTGAGAAAGCCTCCTTGCCTAGCGCAATTCTTCTCCTTACGTCCCTACCACTTTGACCGTATTGGTCCAAAACACTTCCGAGATATGTAAACTGCTCTACCTGCTCTATTCTTTCCCCGCCTATTTTAATATTTAGCTTAGCCTTTTTCTTTCTGGAAAATCGCATAACCTTTGTTTTATTAATATTGATTCTCATCCCATATTTATCGCACTGAACCTCCAATTCACTCAACAATGCTTGCAACCCCTTGGCTGACTGAGCAACTAATGCTTGGTCATCAGCAAACCTAACCGATTTTACGAGTTCCCCTCCGACTTTCATTCCTACCTCCAGTTCTTCCCATGCCTCTTTAATCATTTCCTCTACATATACGTTGAACAGTACCGGTGACAATGGGCAACCCTGCCTTACACCTCTTCCTAACACTGCCCATCCAGACTCTCCGTTCCCCACTCGCACCTGAGCAGTCTGAGACATGTACAGGTTGCGGATCAGTCTCCTGTCCCTCCAATCCATTCCTATTTTCTGCAATACACGCATTAATTTTTCCCAATTCACTCTATCAAACGCTTTTTCGAAATCTACAAAACAGGCAAAAACGTCCTGGTTGTATTCTATATTCCTCTCAATTAGTGATCTCATTACTGCAATGGCATCACGCGTACCTCTTCCTTTCCTGAACCCAAACTGATCATCCCCTAAGTAATCATTTGCCTTACTCTCTATCCTTTTGTTGATGATCCTGAGAATAACTTTAGCTGCGTGGGATATCAAACTTATTGTTCGGTAATCCTCACATGACGAAGCCTTTGCCTTTTTTGGAATAGGAACTAACACCGATCTCACAAAATCTTCCGGCCAGATTCCTTCCTCATAGATACTACGAATCAGTCCATATATGGCCTTCTTCCCACCTTTCCCTAACCATTTCAACATTTCTACAGGAATATTGTCCACCCCCACAGCCTTATTTGCTTTCATCTCCTTTAATGCCCTTTCTATTTCATCGTCGAGTATGCCTGGACCTAAGCTATCTTCTTCTACGTCATGTTCCTTTTCTATGTCTAACCTTGTCGGCCTAAGTTCTTTACCATACAGTGTTTCTATATATTCCTTCCATCTCTCTTGGATTTTTCCTGGTTCAACTATTATCTTACCCCATTTATCTTTAACTGTTAGCACAGTTCTTGCCTTCTTACTTCCGGATAATAACTTAACCTTGCTGTACAGAGCACCAATTTCACCCTTCTTCTGTAAACTTTCCATATCCTCGCATTGCGTTTTCCACCATTCTTCTTTTGCTTTATTTGTGGCCCTTCTCAATTTATTGTTTAACTCTTTGTACTTCATTTTGCCTAACTCTGTGTTTACATTTTTCCATCTCCTTCTTTCATCCATCTTCGCAATCATCTCATCCGTTACCCATGGTTTCCTTATCCTTTTCCCGTTAACGGTTCCTATAGTGTCTTTAGCGGCTTCCAATATCCCTTTCTTGATACATTCCCATTTTTCTTCGATAGCACTCAGTTCTTTACCGTCGTCCATCATTTTCTCTACAGCCTCCTGATACTCCTTCCTCGTTAATTCATTTACTGCTTCTAAATTCCATTTTTTAACCCGCCGCCCTTGCCTTATCTTCTTGAAACGAACATTGCATTTCATAACAACTAAATTGTGGTCAGAGTCCGCATCCGCTCCTGGGAAACTGTGCGAATTTATCACACTGTTCCTAAACCTGTGCCTAACCATAATATAATCTAACTGATACCTTTCTGAGTCACCTGGCATTTTCCATGTATACCTACGCCTTTTGTGGTGTCTAAACCATGTGTTAGTGATGACTAACCCCTGTCTCCTGCAGAATTCAATTGCTTTCTCCCCGCGTTCATTCCTCGTGCCTAACCCATAGTCCCCCACCTCACCACCATCTCTCCCTTCGCCTACCGTCGCATTCCAATCCCCCATCACTATCAAATGTTTCCCTGCAGGAACACTCGCGATGATATCCTCTAACTCATCATACATCCTATCGACTTCTTCCTCCTTGTGGTTGCTCGGTGGCATGTATACCTGAATAATGACCAAGTTCGTCGGCTCTGCTTTAATCTCTACGAGTAAAATTCTATCTGTCGCTTGCTCTATGTTGACTACGCTTCTTCCTACCCCTTTATTTAAAATTACGGCAACCCCTCGTTGGCTCTCATCCCCGCCGCTGTATATTACTCTATAATTGTCACTCCAGTAATCCCCGCTATCCTTCCATCTCACCTCGCAGAGGCCTAAAACATCTATGTTACCTCTTTCCATCTCTCGCTTAATATTTTCTAATTTGCCTCTCCTCAACATTGTCCTGACGTTCCAGGTTCCTATTCTAACTACTTTCGCCTTCTTCTGAGTCTTCTGTCCTGCTGAAGTTATTTCTTCCCTGCAAGGGTTTCGTGGGATGACGACCGCGGAAGCCTTGCCTCTCCCGCTGCCGGGCACGACACACGGCCTCTTGGGCCGTGTCCCGTAGTTGCCAGGACTCATATTATCTATAGTGCCCATCATAATATTCTTGGGAATCATAATTGAGGTGGTTTCCCGTTGCCTTCCTCAATAGTGTTTTTAACGTGACACCATCACTTAATGGCCGCCCCACTGGGGTCAGACGCCATTGCAGCCGCCTCACTGAGGAACAGACGCTGCGTGGACTACCTTTCGTCTGGCTCCTAACCTTCGACCTATCTGGCATGGGTGACCCTTCCAGGAGTAATTATTATTACTCCCGCCAGCACAGCTCTAGGGGTCATCGGAACACACAAGCCCTTCCACCACGACAAGGTTGTAGTCCATGGGAGGGATATATATATATATATATATATATATATATTATAAACACATATGCATAGGTGTAAAAGGGTTAGGAACACATATTAAAGACAAAACACAGAAGAGGTGGGGAAGGCAGAATCGAGCAGATCACGATGCAAAAATATTTACTTGACCGGGATTTTTGCACTCGTGATCTGCTCGATTCCGCCACCTCTCCTGTGTTTGTCTTTTATATTTGCTCCTATCCCATTTTCCTTGTATCTGTATCCACGAGAATGAACATTTGTTCGCCGAATGGCGGGCTTTCGTGTTTGAATATCAACTAACCTACACATGCACTTATGAATATACCTTGTGCCTACGCAGCGTTTTATCTTGTCCTGACTTGTAATTTGAATGTAATTTACATTATGACTTTGATATCTCACTATTATGATTCCAGATTGTTCGACGATCCAACCTCCACAACACAAGGTTGGAAGTGTGTTGGATTGTGTTGGAGGTGCTTTTTTCCCTTCAGTTCGCTGAAGAGGGCCACTTTGTGGCCGAAACACGCGTGTTCGGCGCATATCCTTGTCTGCGCTCTACTTGTTTTTAGATTCCCCCAGAAGTTGGGCCCCTTTTGAGTGTGTGTGTGTGTGCGTTCATTGAGTGCTAGTGCGTGTGAATGGTCTGCGTTCGTCCTTCGTGGATAGTCACCGAGTGTGTACTTGTAGAACATTCTGGTACCTTTAACGGGGTCTTCCCTACAGCCTCGTGAAGGATTGCATTTCCACCTGGAATCTTTAACGGGGTCCTACAGCCTCGTGAAGGATTCCAGATAGGATAGTGTGTGTGTGGGCTCTGGCGTGGATTAATTTCCCATTAACCACCACAGAGGGTATTCTTGGTCGAGAGGTTGTGGTTGGTGCCTTCCGTGGTTCCCGCGAAAACCAACACAGCAATTTGGTCTGATGAGAGTTGCGACTGTTTATTACGGTCATTTGAGTTCCCCCCCCTTCTTATTTTAACTTAATTGTGAACTAGAAAGAGACCGAATGGATTTACGAAGAAATTAATCCAGACGCCAGGGGCATTCTTCGGGGTAATAATACACACACACTCACTTAGGTTTTACAGAAAAGCAAAACCAACACTCGGGAATGTGAAGTGGACAAAACACTGTGTTGCCTGATGGGGTTGTCACAACTTGAAATGGTACGGAATAAGGCCTTTCAGTAAAAAAAAACACTCCTCCCTTGTCTAAATTCGAACGTCTTAGTATTTTGAATGTCTGTCTGGTCATCGGCGAGGGATTAACTATCCCCGTAAATTACCACACCAACCTCAATATTTCCCTCCTTTTCCCTTCCTTTTACAGTGGTTTACAAAAAATAACCCTTTACGACTTAAGGAAGTATTATTAAATGTAGTCAGTCTTAGAAAAGGCTAAAGCTCAATTGTATGCTTTCCTTCAAGAAGATGAGAGGATGCAATTGAAATATTATTATATCATCCGTTGGGCATGTCCTGCATACTTATGGTGAACATCTTGGAAGGTGGATGAGGAAAGCCAACCTCTCGTCGCCGCTCCAGGTGCTTCGTTCGTAGTCGCCTGTTCGCACCGCGTCTGTTTCATCGACAGCGCCAATCCCACCGCTCGAGTTCCGGGTGGGGACCGCAATTAACCCGCCCCGCATCTGCCGCCCGCCGGGACGTCTCTCTCTCTCTCTCCCCACAACAGCCGTTCGCATATTTCTTCGCTGTGCTTTTCAGTTGCACATTTTGCCTTCATGGAAAAGTTTCCGGTCCAGTGGTTCGAGAGACGGCGGTGGATTGCTGTTCGCGTCCATGGCGTGGACCTCGCGTCGCTGGCCGAGCGATTGTCACAACGAGTGACCCGCGTTTTGACGAAAGGTTGCAGTCACGCGTCGTTTGATGCAATTTTAATTAGCACCTCGCTGTGGCGCAAAATGATCCTTCGGAAATAACTGCGTCCTTCCCCGTCGATGATACTCTTAACCAACCACGGTACCACGAATTTGGTACTCGCCTTATGCACCATAAACGTAAAGTGAGTACGGGCACTCGCCCGTAGCTAATTACTTCTTGTTCTTCTCTTTTCGTTTTTATTTTCGTGAGATCCAGAACCAGTCACCATGGAAGGAGAAGGATTGCAGTGTTGGGTCACATTCCCTACCTGTGTCCTTGGGAGAGGAGACCGTTGCATGTTCATTTGGTAGTGGAACTTCGCCTTCATGCTTTTCAAATACTACCTCGCACGTTATTGGACAAATTTCTGACTGCATACTAAGGTGCAATCAGTTGGTAGATAATAGTATTTGTTTTTGTATGCATGTAAAATGAAAGGATTTTTCCATGAGTATATGAATGCCACTGTGGGTATGGGTTTGCATGTATGTGTTGGTTTTGAATGTGGTTTTGTTACCTTTTAGGGGTGGTGACCTAACACCCCCCGCCACACGCCCTTGCGGCGGCTTGCGGGGTATTCTGTAGATGTGAATGTAGATGAAGGAATAGGATAGGCACAGTGGACGGAATGGATATTCGATTGATTAAGTTATTAAGTATAGAACAGATTCAAGATGTCATTGTTTCTACGAACGACAAGGGATCAGTATAACATTGTCCGGCTGTGGTAGGGGTAAAAATATTTGGGTCAAAATCAGGCTGGTGGTATAATCACCCCCTGGCACACACGGTAGCGGTGGCTTGTAGCTACTAAAAATGCAAAAGGGAGGAAATATCAGGAGATGAAGAGGGGATTATTGTTGTACCGCATGTCAGGTTGTGTTTTGTTAGGCGAGGCTAATAAATGTAGGAGTCTACGGTCTACATCTACACCATACCCCGCAATCCGCCTCAAGGACGTGTGGCGGGGGTGTTAGATGACCACCCGTAAAAGAGAATAAAACCATATGCAGAACCAACAATTAATGTAAAACTACATCCACAGAAGCGAATGCGATATTCACGCGAAAAAGTTTCTAACTTACACCCTTACCAATACATATACTATCATCCAACATACACATGCAAATCCACCTGCGAACGTTTAATCTTACTCTGACTTGTAAATTAAATGTATTTAGTATTTCTATAGAGAATTAGGTTTCTAACTATTATCATTCATGATTATCCGGGGAAAGAACGAATATTTGTATCCATCTGTACTGAAGTCCATCGCCCTCATCCTTATGGTCTGACCTACCCAAGTAATGTGGGGCCATAATAGTTGTTTTGGTGTCATTAATAAACTTGTTTCTTCTGAACCTTTCTAAAAGTTAAGTCTCACTTGTTCTCTTCGCATCTCAAGTGACTCCCAGCCTAATTCCTTTGAAAGACCTGTCACGCTTGTCTTCCTATCGTAACAATTGTTGACGAATATGGCGGATTTTCTCTTAATTTTATCCAATTCTTTTTGCCAAATTTTCTCCCAATGATCCCAAATACTCGCGGCATATTACAAATGAGGTCTAACTGGAGCAAAATAGCACCTTTCTTTTAACTTTCTCATTACATTTCCCCACCACCCGTTTAAATAAGCCGAGTTTCTTTAAAGCAGATCCGCATATCCTCCTGATATCTTCTCCTCATGAAAGGCATGGTGTTAGAACTAATCCAAATTCTTAACTTGATCTGCCGCGGTTAGCACCAGCCTATCTTCAACTAAAAACTACCTTAAATGGTGGAATACTAAATAGTAATATTAGATATACAATAATTACTTAAAAAACCGTATGTTTATATTCAATTTTCGTTTATTTCGTTTTTTCAAATTTCGTTTAGATAGAGAAATCTTTGAAAGCAGATTTTATTTTGGACTTGTTCAGCAGAAATTAGAATGCTCTGCTACGGTTGACTTTTGGGTTAAGCGTACAAAAAATTAACATAACACAGGCCTAAAAAAAAATTTTTTTTTTGGTGCCGGGAATCTTTGTGATGATTTTTACTATATTTGTAGAGCTGAATCCAAATATGAAATCCGTTTTTATTTAACAGCTCTACTTTTTTAGATATGGCATATCTTACGATTAGTTGTTTTAATATTTGATATATTCCGGAAAATAATTTTCAAAGTTTAATAAATCTATAAGTATACTAATTTATAACCACTCTGCGGTGTTCCTTTTATTTTCAATAAACTGTCAATAAGTTTTATGTATATTTCTATATTGTAGGCCAATGAGATAGTTATTAGTATAATATTCCCATATCATCATGTAGAAGATTTTTTACGTAAGTAACAACATATCTATATCTTGAAAACTATAGCTGATAGGAAAAAACTAGTGTCATAATTGGATTCAGCACCCCAATTGTTCTTTAAATCAGCATTAAAAGCTCCGGCACCAAAACCACTGTTGGCCTGTGTTATTAATATAATATTCCCATATCATCATGTAGAAGATTTTTTTACGTAAGTAACAACATATCTATATCTTGAAAACTATAGCTGATAGAAAAAAACTAATGTCATAATTGGATTCAGCACCCCAATTGTTCTTTAAATCAACATTAAAAGCTCCGGCACCAAAAACACTGTTGGCCTGCGTAATCAATAAATTACTCTGGATTTAAATACAGTTGACAGAATGACTATTCAAGTACGTGTATTTCTTCCAAATAGAAATTTAGTCTTTACACCGTTGCCATACCGCTGGGAGATTGAGTCATCGAGTTTCAAAAATAATCGTAAATTTGGCGCGGAAAACTTGTAAATTTATTTGGCATTGCACATAAGCTTTTGAAATACTCTCTTTGGGTCTTGTTTTATGGAACAACAAAGTTGGTGACAGAATGACTCAATTCTTCTGTGAGAGAAAAGTAGTGATTAATTAACGAAACTAAGGCGTCTTAAGTGAGGAATATCTCCATTAATATAATAAGTGATATCATTGAAGTTCTGGAGAACCGTCGGCAGCGATGGAAGCACGAACCCGGTGTAAGACCCGAGACGATTTCTCGCAAGGCGACGGTTGAAAGAGGTCTGCCATTGTATACTTTTTTAGACTCTCCTTGGCTATTTTTTAAATGCTTTTCAATCCCATTTCCCCGTCCCGCAATACGCTTATCACGTCACTTTTATTCCTATCCCGTGATAGATAGAGAAGGTTTGGGAAGTGGGGAAGAGTCTGTAGGACGGATTGGGGCGGCGGCGATTGAGGGAGGCCGAGGGGCAGGGGAGCACCGAAATATCAATGCTCAATTTCCATTGATTCGATACGAGTCTCTTCGTAGTCGACTTTTTCAAGGCTCATAGCCTCTCAGCCGGTGTTCCATAGCACTCCTGGAGGGACCCCAGTATGATGATGGTGCCTGGCAAAAATTAAAATGCTTTTAAGGTGCACCTATATCCCGAAAGGAGTCAGGAAGTGTTCAATTGTGCCAATAGGCATGGGTTAGATGCGTGGATAAGACGGGTCAGATACATGGATAAAACATAATTCAGAAACTTGGATAAGACATGGGTCAGATAAGTGAATGAATGCGCCGTTCATCGCCTGAAGCAGTTCGAGGATCACTCTCGCTAGTTCTGCCTCGGTCGTTGTGTGAGGCAATCAAGTGAGGATACGAGTGTACATTCCTTTCCCGCGCACATCTGCATTTAACATTCATCGTGTCGGAACTTTCGTAACTTATATCACCGGAGATCAGAAAGGCGTTTTTAATTAGTTTATTTTTAATTACTTTCCCTTAATTGTTTCAATCTCCTGTTAGCTCTCCTTTTTCCACGACTCCTTCCGCTATTCCGATTGGATTACGCAAACAATGCGGTTATTATTCCTTCTTTCCGGTGTTACATACTTTACATTCCAACTTCAAATGTTCCACGGTACATTCCGCATTGATTGCTTTCGATGGAGATTTAAGAGTTCAATGGAATAATAGGATTCCTGCAACATTTACATATATAGGGCAATAATGTTGTACCCTTCTTTGGTCCCACCCATGATTTCCTAGGAAGTGTTTCTGGTACCCGAAAAGTCATCCAGCGTGGGTGAAGCTGAGGGTGCCCGGAGGTTTAACCCGGAGTCGAACCCAGGACCTCCGGTCAATTGTTCAACGGTCTACCTTTTGGACTACAACTTCCCCACAAACTACACACGTAACAAATTAATTAACCAAAAAAATTAAAATATTTCGAGAAAGAACATGGAACTAAACTAGAGGTTAGAACTTGCTTTGAAGGTTACTGCGGAGGGTGGTAATTGAAGATCCACAAATCTTCCGGGCTTTTTTCAGGCCGCTTGAGGTCCATTTTCTAGGACGACAGTTTGACAGGGGTTGCAGTCGGAGACTTCACTTCTTACCTGAAGGCGCCGATTGCAACGTCGACCAAATTTTCGCCCAAGTAAATGGACCCACGCGGACGAAATTTCGGAAGGTTTGCATCTTCCAGAGCCTAGAACGATAAATTATAACTTGAAGCTTGCAGAGGACAAGGGACAAGCACCCGCAGAGTGATCAATATCCAAAATTATATCTTCATCGTCGATGACCACAGATTCAAGGAATTGGCTTGGGGAAGTTCTCAGTTCTCTGACCGCCTGACCTCTTCATCCCTGTAAATCCTTCTGTTCTACACCTCCTGTTATCGTTCCCGGAGACTCACTTGATGTTTTTGAACGCATTCGATACGTGTGCGTACCCTGGGATACCCCCAAGTTTCGCTTTCACAATATACTTTGGGGAAGAGTACACTTTTATGCACCACCATTTTATGCTGCCCTGGTGAGACCATTTCTTGGAATGCTCCAATGACTACCTACCATCATTCACATGTTCAATATTTTCACCATTTTCCACTCTCTCATTGTCGTTCATTCAAGTCTTAGGTAGGTTCGCTCGAGTATTTGGTGAATTAACACTGTGTTTTGAAATAAGTCTTTCTCCAGCATCCATACAAATTTGCACCTTAGTTGATAGTTTTTTAAGGAATATTTTTCTCTTTTCCCTTCCTCTCACTTATCAATCACCCTTCCCACCTGGTGCTTGCACCCCCTGCCACAAACCGTTTTGGTGGATCACGGTGTATTTATGTGGATGTCGAAGTGTCCTTTCCTAACTCAAATTCTTTACATACAAATAATAAGAAGATAGTAATTTCACGAAGGAATTGTATTCCACAGCCATGGCCTAAGTTTGACAACTTTTGTCATCATTGCCACAAAATCTGACGAAACTTATGTGTTGGGGAGGAACCACATTTATTGCATCGCTCTTGTGGAATCCTACAACTGCGCGCTCTCTCTCTCTCTTTCTTCCCATTGAGATCCGTTAGTGATTTTTGGCGTGCAGAATGAAATAGGGATGGAAAGCAAGAGGGCAGGGATGTGCGTAGGATTGCCCTTCGAGGGAATATGCGCCTGAGGTTTGGCGAACAGTATTGGCAGTCACACGAATTGGTGAAATAGGGACGAAGCCTTTGGAGAGCGCTCTCTGTTCCTGTGGGAACGGTGGGAGAAATCACCCTTTCCCTGGCGCCTGGCGTGGGAAGCTCGTATACGAACTAATCCCTTCGCACTAATTAATTTACTCTCCTCTGAATCTTAAAGCTCTTCTCATGTTCGTACACTAATGGCGGTGCCTCGTCACCAATCAGAGGAGCGCTCGCCGACGAAAGCGGAGTGAACGACATGAAAGACTTTCGACGAACTTTTAAAAGGTTATCAAAAAGTAACTTACCATTTCTGTCTAGCGTGGCGGTGGGCATGGGGGCTAGAGCCACCATCTTGGTATCTAAAACTCCCTACACTCAGTAAGCACCCTGATGTGGTACTTTGCAGACTGAGGTTCTTCTACTGTGCTCAGTGCGAGCTGTTGAAATGTGTGCTGCCATAGGAAATCCCGCGAGTTGTCAGTAATGGCAGTCCAGAAAGTAACGTTTTGAAATAAAATATGAACCTAGTTTTATTGTAACAGATTTTTTATAGTAATAACAGTTTTATTATACAAAGACAAAGTTTTATTATATACACATTCATTCATCTACCATTTTTCAAAATAATTGTCATTCAAACTGAGGCATTTATCTTAGCGTTGCACGAGCTATTCAATATTATCAATAAAATTAATAAACCGTTAAGGACTTTGGATGTTTATGTACAATACTTTGAGATAATTGTTAATCTGAAAATACTTGTCATGTTTTACTTAAATGTATACATCCTTATCCTATTCCTGCCTCTTCCTCGATGTTTACCGAAACATAGCCGCTGGTAAATGGGGAAAGAATACGTGCTATTTCTGTGTATTATGTATCGGTATCTACTTATGGAAAAATCTCTTCTTGGGCCAGTAGGGGGCTTCGTTTTGCATTATTACCCCTTCCGTCGCTTCAACGGCCTCCGCTGCCCCTCTTTTTGCCCTTCTGCCTTTGGGCCCGCCCCTTTTGAGCCTCCTGCTCTCTCACAAACGCCACCAAACCCCTCCCCCCCTCCGTTCCCGCCCCCCGCCGGCCCTTCCCGGACGCGTAGAACACTCTCGGCTCGGGACTCCCGGGTCGAGATAATTGGCAATCCTCCTGGCGGAACGATTCCCCGGCGGGCCGGTTTCGGACGGGGCAGACTCCCGCGGAAAACACGCTCGCAGGCGGACACGGCCATGTTTATTGCACGCAGGGGTCTTCGCCACTTCCAGTGGAGCGAGAATCTCCTCAGCAGCAGCGGTCTCAGGGCTGGGAGATCCGAAATGGCCGCGATCCAATGACTCATGGGATTGCAGCCGAAACCCTGGGGTGAAGAAGCACCAAGGACCGGGGGCCATGGCTCGTGATAATCGTAAACTCGTCATATCACGTAACTTGTGGCAGTGCTTTGCCTGCATCGCCTTTTCGCTGCTCATTTCTCTCTCACTCTCTCTCAAACACATAGAGACAAACACGCTCGCAAGTATATACATGAATGAGAGATGTCCAGAAAGTAACTTACCTTTTGAAATAAAATATGAACCTAGTGGCAAGGCAAGTATTATATATATTTGAAAGTGACATCCTTATACTATTTTCCTACATAGTCGCCATTCATATTGAGGTACATATCTTGATGATACACGAGCCTTTCAATTCCTTCTCTGAAGAAATCTGCCGCCTTACATTTCAACCACCTATTTACACCTGAATGCAATTCTGCGTCACTGTCAAAGCGCTGGTTTTGCGATCTACGTCTAGCAAGAGATCGATAATCGGCGATTTTCGCGAATTTTTTCGTTGATTTTCAACGTCAATTCATCAACAGTTCGTCTCCGTACACACTTCACTAAGTTGCCCGTGAATTTCAATTGGCTTGTGGTTTTTTGCCAGTAAAAATCTAATCAGGACATTTCACGAATCGCGGGATTTTTTACTGCAGCACAAGTTTCAACAGTTCGCAATAAGAGCAAGGTAGAAAAACCACAGTCTGCACACTACCATAGCAGGATGCGTACTGAGTGGAGGGATGTTTAGACACCAAGATGGTGGCTCTAGCCCTACACCCACCGTCACGTTAGGCCGAAACGTAAGATACATTCTGGACAGTTTTCGTACGTATATCAAAGATAATGAACACAACAAAGGCTGACCTAAGTTACGTATTCCTATCCGAAATCGCTCTAAATATCGAGTGAAAGTATCTTCAAAATGCTTGGAATTGGTTAAAGGGTGTGGAAAAATGGGGTGGAATTATGGAATAGTCAACGGGCGTGGGAATTTAATAATAATAGATCTCAGTCCAGCGTATGACATTTCAGTCTCTGCGCGTTCAATATGTATACACTTGTGCTCGTTACGTACGTGCATGCACCCTGAGGTAGGCTCTCTGCTACGCATAGTGATAGTTTTCATGAAATTCTTAATTTCCAACAGCTCTTCTCTGCTTGACGTCAGTGGTATTGTTGTAGTGCTATTCTTGCCAATGGGGTTGACGATTGGCGGTTCGCTCAGCTCGTCCATCGCGTTGTATAGGCGAGGACATTGTTCTTCCTATAGTTAAGGAGGCAGAAGGAGCCGAGGGGCAGCGCGTACAACTACTACGATGCTTATGTTCCCTGGTTCGAAAGGTTCTCCCGTTAGAAAAGCTGTTGCCGAGATCGAACGCTTTTACGTGCCAATCTCTGCAAAAGAGTGCCGACCTACAGCCGATCGATCTTCGAGAGACTCCTAGCGATCTATCGAATAACGACGGTTCAATCTCTCTATCGAAAGAGCAACGAAGAAAGCGAAGAAAAATACCCTGTAGGAGTCATTCCTTGAGAAGTTCCTTCCTCATCGTTTAAGGAACGAATCCTCGATCGTCCTGAGAGAAATGCCTCCGTGGAATCAAGAATTTCGTCCACGTGCAGACGTGGGTATCACGTCTGAAATCTCATGGCCATTGTTTGCGTTATTCAAAGCGCAGTAATTAAATTGAGGGAGATAGTTCCTTGATGGGAAAAACGATAATTCGAATTTAGGATTTGATCCGTCCTACAATTAAGAGGGTTATCGTGAAACCCATCCTTTGCTTGGCGCGGTACCAATAAGACTAGGCCTGATTCGGCTTCCTGGATGCATATCATTGGATCTTGAAACACGGCTTGAGTGGGCGACGTTTATTTAATAAAAGGAAGTCAAGTGGGATAGATGTTTCCCCTTAAATTTCCTAGTTCGAGCCAAATTGCCGAACTCTACACCAGGCGAATAATAATATAATTTGGGTTCTGTTTCTAGGGCTATTAAGTATCTAAGCGGTATTATGTTCGGATGGTCGACGAAACTCAGTTGTGGCCCTAAGGAAAAATAATGACCCCTCTGTCATTCTTGAACTCTTCTGGTCTCATTCTTTACCATGTCCCCTATCGACGATCTTAAATTTGTACCTGCCAAGTTCGGAAGTTCGGGCCATAGTCACCGGCGGAAAAACTTACCTCTTGATGGTGTCTCCGTTATAGTGTCCCTGAAGTTCATCTCCGTGTACAATTCGTGGCTGTGTAAGGTTGGTGTTTCGGAACGAAAATCAAGTCATAACAGTGTTTACATATCGATGATGTCATTATTGTGAGTCATAATGCAAAATCCCTTCTTTGCCGATTTTTCGAAGATGAATGATTTTTATGCAAACAGTAACTCGACATGTGGTCACAAACAATAGTCTTATAACACGCTTCGTGAGACAAGTGAATCGATTGCGAATACGAAAAAATATTTCGTGAGAGATATTTGAATACGATATGTCGGGTGATTTAGAAATATGTAGCGAAAGTGGCAATACGTAAGTAAGTCCCTGTCCAGAAGGTAACCTCCGCTTTCGTGTAGCGTGAGAATTAGTGGAGGGAGCCTAATGGTCACTGTATTGACGCACGCAGCAGATCAGTACGCCTCAATCTGCAGTAGTTGGAAGTTCGCGCCGCTTGTTTACAGTAGCGAGTCAAAATGAATAATGTAATTGAAATTCCCGCCAAATATAAAGTCCTTTCAGTGAAGATAAGTTGTTTAGTGATAAAAAACTTCAAATCTATTGACATCTATCATTGTGATTGATTTGGGATTGAGAATCATTGGGATCATTGGGAAGATTGTGCTATGTACGGACCAAATGTGATGAGTGACAAGAGTTGTGCGTCAGTGTTGTCGGTCGTTTAAGAGTGAACGGACAAGTGTTCATGATGATGACAGAATTGGCCAAACTCTAAACTCAGTAGTATGCTGGTCCATACAAGTTTATTCATCTCGACCAGTTCGAAGCGGGAGAAATATCGACGTATTTGTTTCGCATCGTCATATCGCACGGCCCTAATGTCAAGGCCGTGGGGGCAGTGCGAGGGGCCCCCGCACATCGACCCCTCCCCTCCCGCCTCCTGGTTCGCACGCGCAATGTCACACGCCTCCTCCTTTGCCGCTGACAACACTCTCCGGCACCCCTCAGCCCCTCAGTTGTTCAAGCGGCGATCCCCAATCTCCACCCTTCCCGCTACTTAGTCCGAATCTTGTGGGAGCATCTCGTGGGGTCGCGCCGCTCAACTCCACCAACCCCACCCCTTCCGGATGCTATCCAGGAGTTGAAACCGTCGACGGGAAAACGGGGGACCTTTACGGGGTTCGAGTTGGGAGAGGACCGGCGGAATGGAATAGAAATAAATGACTTACCTCAGTGAAACTTTTTTTATTGTTCAGTGTACAAGGTCCTTCCTTCCAAAAAATAAGTAGAAGGAATCTGGGGAAAACAGTATTGCATATCTAAGTACAAATTGCTAAAATTCTTCATAAGAGCACCCTTATGTATCGACACACCAGTGCCAATGCATCCACCAATTGTGATATGCTTCCTGTAAGGTATGATAAGGAATGCTTCCTGACTTTCTGTACACTAATGCACTTGGTCGAGCGATGTTCCAATGTTCCCATCCAATGTTCCAATAGTCCAATGTTTCAATGATTCCATCTAGAAAATTAGATACATTCAGGCCTGCAAAATACCAATCTAATTTAGCGGTTAGTTCTTGTTTAAAGAAATTTTCTGTCCATCGAGGAAGATTTTTAGCTTGGGGAAGAGATGGAAATCTCGCGAATAAGGCGGGTGTGACAACAATTCATATCTTAGTTCACGTATTTTTGCCAGGACAACTACACTAGTGTGTAGGCATGCATTGATTTTCTGGAAGATGGCTTTTTTCCTTGCCAAACCTGGTGTTTTTTCATGTGTCTTTTGCTGTAGTTATTCCAAGTGGTTGGTGTGGTATTGTCCAGTAATTTTTTGACCAGTGGGAAGATAATCTATCAGCAGAATCCCTCGATTTTTCACGCTCTCGGCTTCAACCTTTTGCTCTGACTCCCTCTCTCGCCATCACCCACATTGTATTCCATTAGTTTCCCTCGGACCCTAACCCAACCACAAAACTTTCCTCTCTTCCCTGCAATCAGCTACCCTCTTGTAGGTGTCTCTGGGACCGACGAAAGTTGCACGAAACACGTTGTGGTGTTTTGGTAATTTTTTCCTGCTTCAATGTGTGAAATTACACTCAATATTTGAAATTACTCAATTGAAACACGTATTTTTCCGCATTAACTGTTGACTTGCGGCAGGCGACCGTTATTGCGGAAACTCTTCACATGAACAGATGAGCTGCGCTCTAAGTTAATTTTAAGGCAGAAAAATATATTGTTTAAAAAGTACAAGGTTTGTACAAAAAGTATCTGTACCAATTTTTTCCTGACATGTTTGCGTGAAGTGCTGAATTCAGATCGTGGGTTAAGTGTGCGCATGATCGCAGATCGTATTTTCATACCAGATTAGATTACAGTGCACACCATTGTCACTGAAAATTTGGCAATGCGAAAGATCTGCACTTAACTCATCCCGAAGGTGTATGGACGGCGACCAAGGGCAAAGTCGAGTGTCTGCTTGCGAAGACCTTCTGCAGCTACATCGCGACGATTCCCCAACCCCCTTACAGTCCCGACTTGGCACCAGCAGACTACTATTTCCTGTTCCTAGAAGTGAAATCCTCCCTGAAAGGACACCACCATGGGACACTAAGTGCCGTCAAAGAAACTTGCACGTGTACCCTGAATAGCCTTCCACCTACCAGGGAGCCTTCGGGTCGTGGAAAAGCCGCTGGTAAAAGTGTGCGTACGCTTAAGGGATTTACTTCGGAAAAAATTTTAAGGCATTGTTGCAATATCTTAAATTAATCTATTTGTCATCGAAACTTTTTATACAAAGCATGTGTAAGAGAGCAATTAAGTGAACTATTTCAAAAGAAAACTTTCTCTGCAGAGGAGAATGAACTTAACTCGTCTGTCTCACACGGGGGAGAGAGTGGTAGAGGGAGCCACCTCTTGTGTGCTGCTGCCCGTTTGTTGTCCATAGGCGCGTTGAAGTTTCTCGAGCGAATCATGTGGGGAGAGGGGAATAGGTCGAGGGGGAGGGGTTCGAGGAAGACGTTTGACGTTCATTTCTTCTTCCGTTGCGTACTTCTTCTCCTTTCCCCACGCCCAGAAGGACTTCGCCGCTTAAAGGGCTTTTCTTTTGCCATTTCCCCTCCCTCCCTTCCCTCTCTCTCGTTTAAAATCCAATCCACGTAGCGGATTTTTCCGCTGACGATGCCCCCTTGGACCCAGGCTCGGTTCGCGGCCGCAACCGTGATTCGGGACCCCGCTTCGGGGGGGCAGCAGATGGACGCCGTTCCGGTTTTCCTGAGTCTACAAGCGAGACAGAATTCTGAATAATTTTCCAAAATTTTCTCTGGTGCTTACTTGTTTATTATCCAATTAACGGGAAATCCCTCTAAAAAATAACTCGTCCGCGAAATTAACGGCCGATTTTTTTCTAGAAAAATCATATCAAGTTAAAACTGGCTGGTGAAGTACAATTAATAGTATGATTAATGGATTACAATTAATTATCAGTTTTTTATCATTGCTAGATTCGAAGAAGTTGAGATATTTATAATTGAAAACGTGTGCTTACCAATTCGTCTAGCCCGGGTTAGTGTGTATTTACATGTAGTTGCTTGAGCGTGCTTTTGTACATAATATTTGTAATGCTTAATGCTGCATTGAGGTACAATTAAATTGTTGGTAGCTCAATCTGAATTGATTATGTCTTATTTTTTTGATCATGAAGACTCAGATTATAATGAATTCCGCAGGAATTGCCGATGACTATTAGGAATCCGAAAGCAGAGATATCTCAGCCGTCTAGTGGACTCCTACTCCACCGCTTGTGAGGTCCAGGATCTGGAGTGACACAGGGATTGGCGAACATGGCGAACTGCGTAGGCAAGAGGCGCGATCTCCTATTCGCATTTTCTGAAAGGTATTTCGAATACTCACTGAGTTTCTGCGACGGACGCAAAGTTTATTTCTGTTGCGTTTCTGAATGACTACTTCCCAACGGCACTAGGTGGAACTGCTAGAATTACAGAAAGTGTCGCTTTTTGTCGCACGCGAAAACATGAAATCGGAGGCAGTGCGACAAAAGGAAGAAAGGGGCTTTTTGTCATTTCTTCCCAACTACGTAAACGCCCAAGGTCGGCATTCGCCCGAGGTTTGGAAGAAATTGGCGAATAGGCCGTTCAATTTTCGTCAAAAATTTGGACGGAAGTCATTTGGGTTTTTCATCGTCGACGTTTGGCGTTTCCCGAACCAGATGCGGCTGCGATGCTTCTTTTTTCTCGCGCCGGCGCACCTCTTACTCGAAGGCCTCGAACCAGTGACTTAGTTTTTGCATCCACTCGCTGTCGACTTCTTCTTCTGTGAGTATTCAGGTGTTTAAGGGCGGGGAAGTGTGTAATGTACCTTTCCCTGGCCGTCTTTAATTTTCATGTACGACAGCTATCCAGAAAGTAACTTACGTTTTGAAATAAAATTTGAGCCTAGTGGCAAGAAAAAGTTGTATTATATACATTTGAAGTGGACATTCTTAAAATATTTTTCTGCATAGTGATCATTCAAACTGAGGCATTATCCATAATGATACACACATTTTTCAATTCCATCTATGAAAAAATCTGCCGCCTTACATTTTAACGACTTCCTTACTCCAGCATGCAATTCTGCCTCACTGTCAAAGCGCTGTATTGCAAGCCACGTCTACTGAGAGAGATCTGTAATCGTATAATAGGGGATTTTCACGTATTTTTTCTTTGAAAAACGAAAACGATATTTGAAACGAATTCTTCGTTGTTTCGTTTCGTTTCACGAAATTTCGTTTAGTCAGTTCAACAGTCACAATTCTACGTCGGCCACTGCAGTCCTCGTCGTGCACATTGGTGCTGTGGCCATTTTTAAACTGAATGCATCACTACCTTACTCCACCTTCACTCATTAATCCGTCTCCGTACACAATTCACCAAGTTCCCCATGAATTTCAATTGGCTTGTGGTTTTTTGGCCGTAAAAATCTAATCACAGATCGGACACTTCACAACTCACAGGATTTTCAATTGACGCGCACATTTTAACAGTTTGCAGAATGAGCAAAGTAGAAGAACCACAGTCTGCACACTACCACAGCAGGATACGTACTGAGGGTAGGGATCTTTAGACACCAAGATGGTGACTCTAGCCCTACCCACCGCCACGCTAGATCTAAACGTAAGTTACTTACTGGTTAGCTGTTGTATATTTTAAATAGTTTAAATATTTTGTAAAATACGCCAAAATTGATGGCGTATTGTGTAACTTAGCGTTCCTTAGGAAACTTTAAGAGTTTTGGAGAGGGAAGCAATTTGCTCTCTTTGAAAATCAATTGCCAAATCATACTTTTATTGACTGAGACGTTTTCCTAAATAATGTGGATCTGCCCCATATTAATGTATTAAAATGGTTCTGTTGGATGAATTAGTCGACGAATCGGTTGAACTTTAAAAAAAGTGAAACCTGTCAACAGTTGCCGTGCGTATTTTAATCAAGGCGCCTTTTAACCCTTCACGACGACAACTCAGAAGAATTAGGAATTTTGATTACCAGCATATCTGTAAGTGAACTAGGACGGCTCGTACATTTTTTTCAGAAAAGAAAAACGAAAATATTACATTAATATATAAAATATAATGTTGAGCATTCATTCCTATAATGGATAGGACTCCTCTCATAGAGAGTGAGAGAGCTTTGATGAAATGTTCGGAATATCTGGGGATATAATGACAGGCATATGCCGAGGATCGCCATCACTTCTACGAACTCAGAAGGTTTGAAAGTTTGAGTGAACATTAGACATGTCGCCAATGCGGCAGTTTGGAGCGGTCACTGGCCACGTTCAATTGCACACGAGAATGGTGCGGATAGTGCAAACGGTTGTCATTTGTATTCTGGAACTGGAGCGACTGGACTCGCGGAGAAAGGAGCTGAAAAAATGAAGACGATCGCTGGACTGTTTACCTCCCTTAACATTCAGATGCTTAGGCTGCGTAACTGTCCTTTTGCCCATATAACAGAACTTGGTCGTGGTCGTAAATAAAACACCATCGCTGGTTTTTTTGCTAAGAGGCGATTCGTTACCCGGAGACAGTCTTATTAATTGGTGGAGAGGCAAAGGAATCTCATATGAGTCTCGAAAATTCAAGAAGTATCTTTGATTCCGGCATCTTGTAAAATTTCTTGTTAAAAAATCCATTTTCCTGGCGTAATAACTCTCAGGAATCGATTCATAATGGATTGTGGCACTAGTACGTACGTGATTATTTCAATTGAGATTTAATTAAACGTTGTGTCTCGGGTTTCCAAGGTGTACGTAATCACCATCATCGGGCGAAGGTCGCTGCAGAGATTCCCCAAAAATACTGAAAGTACCATGTGGACGTACAGTATACGTCGAGTTGTCGTAACAGCAGATGATTAATTATCAAATACTAGCAATGTTTTGGTAGACGGAAATGCTATAGTTATACGTGTTATTAACATTACATTACATGAGTAAAATAAATTAATAAATATGAGTCAAACATTGAAACAAAGGGTAAAAAGAAATATATTAAATATAAATACTGATCTGGCAAGCAAATTTTGGCTTAGTGCATTAAAAAATTAAAAATAAGACATTGCATTATATTAAAAAGTAATACTTATCCTATAATTTTTAAAAATACATGTGGAGAGTAATTACAAGAGTGAATTTTTCATTGTTATATTTACGTGTAAATAATGACTTGGTAATCCATGAGAATTGATTTTTTCTTAATATTGACAATAAAGTGGTGAACAATTCTAATCGAATTACTGAATAATTCAGTACCTATTTAAAGATGACCTGGCTGCTCCATGCAAGGGCTCTTGCGTAGCCCTTACACTGCGCCTTTCAACCAGTATTAATTCCATTTCAATCTTTTTTAAGCGATAGCATTGAAAATTATTTAATCATCGAGTAAACTACGGGGCATATCCGAAAAGCAAGGGCCATTTTCGTATTTTTAAATATTGACTGGTGGGAATAAAGTTGTACGCATGCAGCGCCATCTGTTGATTGTTTCCGAAGCCACTGAAGTTATTATTTTGATGCAGTAGTCGTTTGTCGGTATGTGAATACAGATGACAATGTCCGCGAAAATCGTTGTTCCCGCCAGTTGCTAAGTGTGTGCTGATTCAATTTTTGTGCGTAATAGGATCGTCAGCTGTTTAAATTCATCGAGAGTTGTGCCTAGCTGTTTATAAACCTACAGTAATGAGTGTTGAAAAGGTTAGACAAGTGTGTCAAGACTTCAAATATGGCCGCCCAATTGTGCATGACGAAGAATGGAGTGACAGTCATAGTATCCAGACCGAAGAAATCGTCCAACAAGTGAACCAACTACGATCTCTTCGACGATTGACTATTAGTGATTGCTCTGGCTGATAAATATCCTCTTTTTGAGCGCACCAATATTTACGCGATTGTTACGGAGACACTCGGATATCATAAATTGTGTGCAAGGTGGATTCCGAAAATGCATACCGACCAACACAGAGAGAAAAGAATGTTGAGTGAAGTAGCGTTTATGGTCTGCTGTTGACAGTCACGACCTTACACCTAATGACTATTTACTCTTCTTGCACTTCAAATCGTGTCTTGGTAGACAATGATATTGAGACGACGAGGAAATAAAGACCGCCGTAGTCAACTGGTTCAATTCCCAGGAGGCGAACTGCTATGCTGAGGGATTAAAAGAGGTAGTTCAGCGTTACAAAAATACCTTAAAAGTGAACGGCGACCATGGGTATAAATTCTATTTTTGTGTAAAAGGCTAAAATCGTCAATAAAAGCTTTTTAACGAATACATTTTTGATAGCCAAACGACCGTTGCCCTTGGAATTAGTCTCGTTCAACTTTTTTTCTATTTAGCAATTCGGGCATGATTATATTTATTTGAAATCCCCATCTCTTTTCTATCTTGAGTCATCTGAAACTTTAATCACATGATGTCGTATTTTTATCGGTCAGAATGTGAAATATGAATCGCATCCCACAGTTTTTGGACCTGAGAGGATGGAGATTTCTCTGTATTGAGATCTCGGAATAAAAAAAGGGAGCAATAATCATCTTGTGGCATCATCAAGTTGTTAAATTATTTATGCCTATTGGTTTGTTTTCAGATCTCTAAATTTCTCGATCTGATATATAGTCCAGTATACACTTTATTGGAAATGTACGTTATGTATTCGTGTCAAGTTAAATAGTTGAAGAATGCGGTTAGTCAAAGAACGAATGTGTTTCTACTTAAGTGCTCATATTGCAATGTTACAACTAATGTCATATTTCGGGAATAGTCAGAGTTTTCGAGAATTTGTTTCGCCTTCGGCATTGTTAATGGCATATGAAATGGGGAGGTACATGCCTTTTAGGGAGGAAATACTGTTTTTTAAGTAAGTGTACTGATTGCTTTCACCGAGAACCGGGCGCGAAACTTTTTCCGCTATCCTCTTACTCCACTCTCTTCTTCTATGTGCGGGATAACTGTGAAGCCAATTAATTTTGAAATGTTACTAATACATACATGTCTATAATATAGCCTAATACATATAACATAATTGACATAATTACATAATGACAGGGTCCGTCTTTGATAAGTGGATGGGAACTAAGATCATCTAAAAATTCAGATTAAGGAAAACAGTTGTGAATACGAGGAGAATACGAGAGGGGTTAAATTGTAATTTTAGGTAACGGTGGCGCATTTCACCTTGCGTATTGTTTGGAGTTTCTCATCCACTATATGCCGCTTGAATAAGAATATTGCTGGAGAACTTGCCGATATTCTTACTTTTAATCACAACTTAAAAACTTTAATTTAAAACTCTTCAAAACAGCACACTTGTGCATCAACACACCGATGTCAGCGCCTCTCCCACGCTTCTGGTACGCTTCCTGTAATGCACCAACAGGACCCTCGTTCAGACACCTCGTCGTGGCATCTTTGACATAATCCAGTGGTCCAAATGGTACTCAAAGGGGTTGTACTAGGGTCTTACTCAAAGGGTATCACCACCAGTAACCACCTATTCTAAAAACATTGAGTCACTTTCACAGTCCAAGGCAAAATTGACAAACTAGCAATCTTCTGACAGCACCTTGGGGACCGTCTTGGCACCCCTTTTTCATGGCAAAATCTTCTGTGAGAATGCAATACACTATGGTTTTCTGAATATTGCACTCTTCTGCTAACATCCTGACACTTGAAAGTTAATCAGAATTGAGCATATGTCTCAATTTTTGCACGTTTTCATCACACTGTGTTGTTGATGCATGTCCAAGACATTCCTCATCGTCAACCTCCTCGTTACCCTACCCAACATCCCGTGCAAGCAGCAAACCATCAATTGGGACATTTCTCCATAAGCATCCTTAACCTGGGTCATGGTCTCCGAACACGATTTCCCGAGGTTAACACAACATTTTATCCCATATCATTGCTCCATGGAAAGTGGCATATTGAATTTGTGATGTGACTCTCGAGCAGGGGTTCAGTCTAACAGCAATCCTCAGGCTGTAACGACCCGCAGACAACCGACGCGGGTTGTATTGCTTTCCCAAGACCTCTCACCATTTTCCCCGTCACAATTCGTCCCACTCCAGTCGTCTGCTTCACCAGGAAAAATCATTTTACTTATTGGGACAAATTGTGTATATAAGTACGGCCAGTGCCTTCCTTTGTTCGCATACAGTTTTCACAGAGAGTTCTTGTATCCACTTAACCAAACAGATGGTGTCTTTCAGCGAGACATCTTCGGGATTCGAACTTTGTATCTCCTGGTGAGTAACCGGACGCTCATCCGACGTGGCCTACCATGGGCTGCGACCCGAAACAAACCCGCGTGACCCGGTGGCGAAAACGACATGCGATTAGCTATTCCGGCGCGGAAACGGAAGATAATCAATCCCAAAACCCAATGTCGCAATACCACAAGAGAAAAACAAAAGTGTTGGTTATAACGGGGTTGGAGTTGTCTTTGGATCTCATCGGCGTCCCGTGTTGCTTGCATTGTTGGCGTTCCCACAGCGACGGCAGATCGAAATGGAGTGGGCGGGGCGGAGCTTCCTCGTTAATCATAGCCTCCCGTCCTTTCCTTCCCTCTCCTCCCTCCAGGGGTGGCTCCCAGCACGTTGCCTTAGTTGCTTTTAAGGGACCTAGTTAACAAAATAAATCACCGTGTATCTGAGATTTATGAGGACGTCGGAATTCCAGGGCCGCCCCCTGACCGCCCTCTCCGGCCCCCGAAGGTGGTGAGGTCCTCTTGTCGGTGGCGGTGGTTTGCTGATGGATTTTGTGGGTGGAATTCTATAAAATGTTACAAGCTTTCAACAAATCCCTACAGTTTCGATTTCAGTAATCCAGTAAATAATCCTCTTTGCATTCCAATGTCTGCGAATTTATTATTTGATCAACGGTAGACCACCGTCCGGAATAGGTTTTTGTGGGGACTGACGATGTTGTTGCATTGCAGAGACTAAGCTCTTGTTCATGTTAAACTTCTTATTCCAACATGCTACATCGCAATGGACCATTCTTTAGCTCCACTATCGTCCTCCTTTCATTTCATCCCATCTTTTCCTTCCTCCAGGTACTTCCCCTACCCAACGTTCTCCCCCATTTACCACGGTCTTCAATATTTCATTGCTACTCAATATGCCCTCCGTCTTGGCTATTCATATGCGTATTCTGCAATAGGTCCGGACTAATGCCTATGAATAAGATACTGAATTGACATTACAGTTAGTTCAAAGTATTTTATTTTTCTTTGCTTGCCTTTCGCCCACAGGATGCAAGCAGAGCGATAAGGCTGGACCTTTGTGGCTTATTGATTGGAAAAATAACGAGTTGGTTTCTTAAAACTTGTTGTATCCGGCGAAACTTAATGGAATTTGCATAACATATTTAAAAGAAATTATCGACTTTGTAATTTTACACAATTCATGTAAATACACGACCCAGGTTTCGACGTCGAACGTCATCATCAGGTGGTCCTAATGGAAGCAAACTTGGTATACATACCTTCTGATGGAGGGAGGGGGGTTGGTCAGAGAGGGAGGGTAAGGGAGGGTGGAGGGGTAAAAAGTTTAAAATATAGCTCTGAGGAAAAGAGAATTACACCTTTCGGTGTCAATCGATGTCTCGGAAGAGTGGTAGGTCTAAGAGTGGAAGGGATACAAAATTTCATTGGCAAGTTCGTCCTTGGACGCATCTCAAAATTTCCAACTGCTCCAAAGCATCGAGCCGTTGACCTTTATTTTTAAAATGAAGAATTTCAGTCAAACAGTCACTTTTGTGGTCATTCTCGATGAGGTGCTTCGCAAAGAAGGATGTAATGTTCTTATTCTTTAGACATGTTTGGTGTCCTTTCATCCTTTTGACTTATATTTTCACGAATTCTCATTGGTTGGATAATTTGAGAAATTTCGTGTTATTTTCATTTTATTTTTCATTTATTTCTCATTTCGCATAAAATTAATTGTGCTTGCTGATTATAACTCGTAACTATTTCCATGATAGTAAATTGAGTAATCAATTTGTGTGCATATTTGCCTGCGCGAGGTTACTAAATCAATTACCCGTCGGGGATAGGTTGATAAATGATGGGTGCATTCAAAATTCCATTAATATAGAATCATATTTTGAGAAAATTCTCTTTTTTTTCAATGATTAGTGTGTTTGGCAAAGGAAAATTACCATAATTGTTATGTCGTGCATGTTTTACATCCCCCTATTTGTAGTGTTCTTATAATGATTTCTGAGTCGTTTGTAATATTTGGATCTAAGCACTTCGCTTATGATCCAGGTCATATGCTTAGAGTACAATGTTTAAATTAACCCAGTATATATTTATATGGTACAATGTGGTGCACAATTCTTGTAGCTTTTAACTCGGAGACGAGCCTAAGGGTTTGATGACTGGGTGGAATTTTTCATGGAACTTGGAGCCCACTCTGAGAAAATTTAATTGTAGGACGGTCATTGAAGTCACTGAGAGGACCTTTGCGTTTTGTTTCCGTTAAATGATCAAATACGAGGGCTGAACAGTAAGTGACTTACGTTTCGGTCTAGCGTGGTGGTGGCTAGAGCCAACATCTTTGTGTCTAAACAAACACTCAGTAGCATGCAGACTGTGGTTCTTCTACTTTGCTTACTGTGGACTGTTCAAATGTGCGCTGCAACAGAAAATCCCGCGAGTTGTGACGTGCACAATCTGTGATTAGGTTTTTACTGGCAAAGCTATCACTAGCCAATTGATGAAATTTATGGGCAACTTTGTAAAATGCATGGAGACGGAATAATGGGTGAAGTCGGAGTGAGGCAGAGGTGAATTCAGTTCAAAAATGGCCACAGCACCAAAGTTCACGACGAGGACCACTGCGGTCGGCCTAGCCTTGTGACAGGTGGCAGATTTCTTCAGAGACGAATTGAAAAGCTTGTGTATCGTTACGATCAATGCTTCAGTTTGAATGGCGACTGTGGAGAAAAATAAAGAATGTGCCTTTCAAATGTATATGCAGGTACTTTTGACTGACGGGCTTCACAAGGGTGGTCCCCAAAGTACCTGGCCCAAAAAAAGAAAACACAAAAATTTTGGAAAAAAAACGTATTTATTCTCAACATAATCTCCTTTCAGCTCTATTAACTTTTCCCAGGAATTCTCAACAAGTTTGATACCCTTTTTATAATATTAGGCTGCTCCAAAAAGATATTCAAAACTTTATTAAGATGATTTGGATTATCTGATTTGGGATGCTTCTAATAAAACTTTGGTTTGTCTCTAGATTTCTAATTTTATTTCGAAACAAGTTACTTACCGAGCTGCCCTTGTAGTTGAATGCCACTGCTGGTTAACCGGTTAATATTTGTTTTGTGTTCTAATTTCAAGCAAAAATAAAATCTTTTTTCAAAAGTTTTTCTTTGATACAAAACAAAATTGGCTCTCCATCTTTGTTTTGATATTGATTTTTTAAATTTGCCTTTGATTCATCTTACAATTTTGATAAGAACGATTTTCACTATCTTTTGCACTATTGATTTGCAGTAAATTCTGAAGTTAATTATCGACAGAAAATTTAACTCCCAACCTGCTGCTGGTCTTCTAAGTTCATATCGTCATATCGTTATCATTTACAGTTAGCTACATGATTTGTGGAAAAATTATCGGGAAAAGTTTCGGAAAAATAGATTTACATCTGATAGTGCTATAATGCCTCAAAATTCCTCAAAGTACATCCCTTTAGCGGACACACTTTTGCCAGCGGATTTTCCACGGCTCAAAGGCTCCCTGGTAGGCGGATTCCGGAAGGTCCTTAAGGGTACGCGTGCAAGCAGACACTCGACTCTGCTCTTAGTCGTCCGTCAAGGCCTTCGGGACGAATCTATCGCAGATATTTCTCATCGCCAAATATCCAGTGATGATGGTGTGTACTTGCATTGTCATCTTATCATTTCCAATACTATCTGCGATCATGGGCACACTTAGCCATCTTAACGCATTCAGCGTTTCACGCACTCATTGTATGTTGTCGTCGGTTCTTGACGCCGACGGCCGTCCAGCGCGTTACTCGTCCTCCGTATTCTCTCGGCCATTTGTGAAGAGCTTGTGCCCCGTAAAAATTGCAGTTTGTGTCATGCTTTCACCCTTGAACACTTGGCGAATCATACCCAACGTCTCCGTACCTGATTTCCGCAGTCCAACACAAAATTTGATGGCGTACCACTGTTCAATCGTTCGCTGCATTTTGCGCTTGCATCGAGCCACTCGACAGAGGTCCACTTAAAATGCGATCTTGCCTAAACGAACGCTCGCAGGAGATTTCGCTTGGTGCGTATTGAAGGCCAGATCCCTCACCACCGAGCCTGCGCGGTGCGACGTACAGTCTCACGTCAGGAAAAAAAATCCCAATTCTTTTTATACAATACTTGTAATGGATGAACGGGTGATATCAATAGTGAATTTCCCCCTGCGTAACCTTGCGTGCGTCTCCTTTATCCGTCGTTGGCCTTTCTCCGAGGAGCACCCCGTTTCAGCCCGGAGTCCCAAGCGGTTCCTCCTCTCGCGAGCCAACTCCTTTGTTCTTCTCTCAGTCCCCGACTTTCGGAGCGAGGGGCGTCCCGCTTGGCGGGACAAGGCGATCCCGCCGTTGACCGCTCGCGGTGTAATGAAATGCGGGGGTGGGGCGAGACGAGACTGGAAGAGAGTGAGGGAATGGGGAGAGGCTCAGGGGTGCGTGGCAACTGTTTGGAGAGGGGCTGTCGAGCGAGGGAAGGGAGGGGTGCATACAGAGAGGGGGCGGGGAAATGTGTAATGGGAGAGGGGGCGGCAGGCGGGGAGAAAGGGGGGAGGGGAGAAAGGCGGCGCGACAGGTGCGAAGCCCTCCTTCCGACGGAAGTGAGAGGGCCTCCCTCGGATGGGGCGCAGTCTTTTTGGCGGCCCCGCGTATGTAGGGCGGCCTTTTCGGATATATGCGTGCCATGGAGAGAGAGGACATTGATCACCGGAGAGTTGAAAGAGCGAACGGTCTGCCGCACCACTCGCACCCACTCCTCTCAGCCTTGCCGAGTCCGGACGATCTGATTCGACGGACGAAACGACAAGAAATTCGCGGGCATCTTATGGGAGGCGCGTAAGTCGACAATGCTGAGGTCGTGACGTCTCAGCCGCGCTAAAATCCCGATTATTGCGTACTCAAACAATCGGATTCGTTGAGATCGGTGCGGCAATACTAGGTCGTTTTTGGAACTGGGCGATTATTTCGCTTCCTTCCTGAATATCCAAATCCCTCACCCCCAATTGGGCATCGCTCGGCCCCCAGGCGCACGAGGAAGGGTTCCACTCCCCCATTCCCCCTTTCCCTCCGACCCCTCCCGTCAGCCAACCGTCTCGCTTTTAAATGACTCGCTCTCCCTCGCTCGCCGCTTTTTGAACACGTTCGGCAAAGGGAGCGCAGCACCACCGCGATTCTTTACAGCTCTCCTGCCTTCCTTGCTCTTCTCATTCCTTTGCTGACGACAAGCACTGCATTTTTTCCGCCATCTTCAGCTTGATATTTTTCTGAAGGAGGCAGACGTTCGTCGATTTGCAGATAGATGCTTTGCATTTTCGCGGGTGGAGTGAAAGAGTATAAGACCGCTCGACGTTCCCTCCCGAACCGTCTAACACCCCATGTGCAGCCGCGATAGAAGCGAAGCCATGCGGAAGTGACCTCTGCGATCGACATCGAGGGTCGCGGAGTTAAGGATTTGTTAGAAACGAAACCCTCGATTGGGGAGGCCAAAACGTCGGACCGGGTGTCTTTGAAACAATCTTTCCTTCCCACCTTGCTGCCCCATCGTGTGGTTCCGTCTCACAAGAGTGACCACTGACGTCATCTTATCCTGAGACTCGAGTCCCACAGGGTCGCCGTCTCGCTCCGTCGCGCTTATCAGCGTCCAAGAACCCTCTCCTCTCCCCCATATGCCGAATCCAATTTCCTTCGAAGCTTTCGTAATAGGGTATGAATGGTTTCTGCGGTGAAGAGTAGGGTGGGAAAAAGTTTTCGGTGCAGGCGACTTTTGATTCCCTAAGCAGAGCGGTGCCTGGGAGTATTTCCGTGAAGGGTGAATTGTGACGCGCCACTAACATATTCAACCCCACAAAGCCTTCGTGCGAAACGATTTCAGTTGTCGTTAAGCCCGGAAATAGACTGTTTAGCAGATGTTGACTCGGCTTTTCTTTGGATTTATGCTCTTGTGTTGTTGTAGTGTTAAGTGAATTACGAGAATCGTCAACACCATTTTGTTGTTCTGATTTTTCAAGACTTGACAACGTCAGACCAGTTACAGTGCCGGCACATGGAGCAGCCGTATATGTGGATCAGACTGAGGAAACCTATACGACGGAAAATGTGAAGGAAGAAAAAAAGTGTTTTCGGAGCTCGTGTGCTGACGATCGTCATACATACAGTCGCCATTAGCCCTGAGGAAGCCGTCACCGAGGACTGCTGAGTGTGAGAAACCGGACTTTGGGAGAGTTGAGAGAGAAGGGGAGAAGGAAGAAGGAAGAGAGCTTAGGAGGCGGGGAATGTTTTATTTTTATTTGACGAATACTAATCGTAATCGCCGTCGGAGTGGATAATACAGGGTCTCGCCTTTCCACGAGTCGACCTACTTTCGTGGGGCGGTCCTCCTCTCGAATTGCCGCCGCGGGGAAGTTCAGGGAGGGGCGGTGTCTTTGGACTGGTGGGCTCGCGGAGGGCGACAGCCGTGGCGCCCTCGGTGGTGGGCCGGGCGGGGGGCGCCTCCGCCCCCGCCTTCAGCGGTTCTGTCCGGCGGCTCAAGGCCGAGGACCGCGTCCGCCGCAGCAACTCGAACCAGAGAGCCAGGAGCGACGACGAAGGGACGTCCGCCGGTGAGAACCTCATCCCGCCCCCTCCCCCTCTTAGTCTCCCACGTGTTCGATTACCTTTCCGGGCGAGAGAGCCTTCCGCCCGGGGCGCCGGCATTGAGCGCCGCTTTCGTGGTTGCTTACTCTTGAAACTCCGAAACGTATGACAGTAGTGAGTGCGATGAATGATATTCCAGATTTTATTCAAATATTTTAATATTGCTTCCAATGGTATGCAGATTCAATGGGCAAAAATACAACCGTATTCGTTTGGGCTTTAAATCAGCATGTCGTCCATTACAAACTCGGGGGCAAATGAGTGATGTGACTATGTGTCTTCTGTATACTGCTCATTATTTCAGTGTCTACTTTTCAGACATCTCTGGCGTTTTCGTATTCTGAACCGCTATGAATCTACGATAAATATTATAGCGGTACTATACACGGGTTTTTGGTTAAACTTCCAGATTTGCGTATATTTCTTCTTGGATTTACATAGGAAAGGGTCTCTTGGGACCTGTTCGAATGTCCAACTTAAAAATAGACACAATTTTACTTCAATACGTAATCATGGAATTTGGTTTGAAGAGTGATATCAATGGTATACGAATATTCTTTAAAAGAGCATTGGAACTTGGACCTGGACGGCGAGTGAAGTTCCTAACCGTATGTCCGAAGGAACGTCCAGAATTGATTTGGTTCGAATACTTCCCATGACTTGCCATGCGAAATAGCTAGAGCTATGTGCACCTTCCTTAGAGCTTGAAAATAATAAACAATTTAAGGCTTCTTACACTGTTTCGATTTCCAGCTCCAGGCCAGTCATTTCTGAGGCAATGCATAAAGAAGCATGACGACGTTTGCTGTAACTTCAACCACACAACCAATTCGAGGGTTGGTTTGACAGGAGAAGGCCGTACCACGCCAAGGCATGGGCCCAGGCCCTTTCTCTGTACCGTCTGCTGCTTCCAGGGGAGGAATCACATAAATTGGAAAAAAGAGGGTGTCCAAAATCATTAAACACCGAACCCGGGTCCTAAAACGCTCCCTTCTTTTGATGGTTCGTGGGACAATTTAATCCCCTGTAAACTTGCATTTAGGGATAGCGAATTTCTACTTTTTGACAGAATACAGAAAGTGGAATGTTTCCACGAAATCACGTTTGGTGGAAACCGCATGATCCATTCCTGGGTCTTGGTGGCTGATTTTCGCGAGGATCAACCCCAAGTGATAAACGGGAAACCCTGGATCCGCGAATTATAGTGAATTTCGTTCTCCATTTTCATGGAAGGCATTCATATATATATATATATATATATATATATATATTATTAGGTAATCTACCGGTTAAGGTAGGTTTTTGGATAGACACAACTATCAAATGAACATTTTGTGACTCCCCACCTAGCAAACTAACCTATATCAGGTCCCTCTTCATCTCGGTGTACTTCTTTCCTCCCTTCATCCCGTCCAACATCCCTATCCTGTTCCTACCCTTCCCTCGCTTGCCCAACATTCTCCCCTCTATTACCCTCTTCAACATTCCACTACCGCTCAATACGCCTTCCATCCATTTTTCCTGCCTCCATAGGATTTCTCTCAACAAACCCCTCTCCTCCCCCACCATTTCTAGTACTTCCTCATTTGTTTTCCTTTCGGTCCATTTCACCTTCTCCATTCTTCTCCACACCCACATTTCAAAAGCCTCCAATCTACGTCTATCCTCCTGCTTCAGTGACCACGTTTCCGCGCCGTACATAGCTACGCTCCATATCAGAGTTTTTACGAGTCTTGTCTTAACATCCCTACTCAACGTCCCCGTCATCAACTCCCTCCTCCTTGAGAAAGCCTCCTTGCCTAGCGCAATTCTTCTCCTTACGTCCCTACCACTTTGACCGTATTGGTCCAAAACACTTCCGAGATATGTAAACTGTTCTACCTGCTCTATTTTTCCCCACCTATTTTAATATTTAGCTTAGCCTTTTTATTTCTGGAAAATCGCATAACCTTTGATTTATTAATATTGATTCTCATCCCATATTTATCGCACTGAACCTCCAATTCACTCAGCAATGCTTGCAACCCCTTGGCTGACTGAGCAACTAATGCTTGGTCATCAGCAAACCTAACCGATTTTACGAATTCCCCTCCGACTTTCATTCCTACCTCCAGTTCTTCCCATGCCTCTTTAATCATTTCCTCTACATATACGTTGAACAGTACCGGTGACAATGGGCAATTCTGCCTTACCCTCTTCCTAACACTGCCCATTCGGACTCTCCGTTCCCCACTCGCACCTGAGCAGTCTGAGACATGTACAGGTTGCGGATCAGTCTCCTGTCCCTCCAATCCATTCCTATTTTCTGCAATACACGCATTAATTTTTCCCAATTCACTCTATCAAACGCTTTTTCGAAATCTACAAAACAGGCAAAAACGTCCTGGTTGTATTCTATATTCCTCTCAATTAGTGATCTCATTACTGCAATGGCATCACGCGTACCTCTTCCTTTCCTAAACCCAAACTGATCATCCCCTAAGTAATCATTTGCCTTACTCTCTATCCTTTTGTTGATGATCCTGAGAATAACTTTAGCTGCGTGGGATATCAAATTTATTGTTCTGTAATCCTCACATGACGAAGCCTTTGCCTTTTTTGGAATAGGAACTAACACCGATCTCACAAAATCTTCCGGCCAGATTCCTTCCTCATAGATACTACGAATCAGTCCATATATGGCCTTCTTCCCACCTTTCCCTAACCATTTCAACATTTCTACAGGAATATTGTCCACCCTTATTTGCTTTCATCTCCTTTAATGCCCTTTCTATTTCATCGTCGAGTATGCCTGGACCTAAGCTATCTTCTTCTACGTCATGTTCCTTTTCTATGTCTAACCTTGTCGGCCTAAGTTCTTTACCATACAGTGTTTCTATATATTCCTTCCATCTCTCTTGGATTTTTCCTGGTTCAACTATTATCTTACCCCATTTATCTTTAACTGTTAGCACAGATCCTACCTTCTTACTTCCCGTCAATAACTTAACCTTGCTGTATAGAGCACCAATTTCACCCTTCTTCTGTAGACTTTCCATATCCTCGCATTGCGTTTTCCACCATTCTTCTTTTGCTTTATTTGTGGCCCTTCTCAATTTTTTGTTTAACTCTTTGTACTTCATTTTGCCTAACTCTGTGTTTACATTTTTCCATCTTCTTCTCTCATCCATCTTTGCAATCATCTCATCCGTTACCCATGGTTTCCTTATCCTTTTCCCGTTAACGGTTCCTATAGTGTCTTTAGCGGCTTCCAATATCCCTTTCTTGATACATTCCCATTTTTCTTCGATAGTACTCAGTTCTTTACCGTCATCCATCATTTTCTCTAAAGCCTGCTGGTACTCCTTCCTCGTTAATCCATTTACTGCTTCTAAATTCCATTTCCTAACTCGCCGCCCTTGCCTTATCTTCTTGAAACGAACATTACATTTCATAACAACTAAATTGTGGTCAGAGTCCGCATCCGCTCCTGGGAAACTGTGCGAATTTATCACACTGTTCCTGAACCTGTGCCTAACCATAATATAATCTAACTGATACCTTTCTGAGTCACCTGGCATTTTCCATGTATACCTACGCCTTTTGTGGTGTCTAAACCATGTGTTAGTGGTGACTAACCCCTGTCTCCTGCAGAATTCAATTGCTTTCTCCCCGCGTTCATTCCTCGTGCCTAACCCATAGTCCCCCACCTCACCACCATCTCTTCCTTCGCCTACCGTCGCATTCCAATCCCCCATCACTATCAAATGTTTCCCTGCAGGAACACTCGCGATGATATCCTCTAACTCATCATACATCCTATCGACTTCTTCCTCCTTGTGGTTTCTCGGATATATATATATATATATATATACACACCAACAAACAATATAAGAACACATTAAAGGAACACTCACACGTTATTTGTTGATAATTTCGACGGAATTGAGCTCCGTCTTCATCAGAAGATTCAGCACTTCCGTGTTACTTCGACGATATCATCTATGTAAACACACACACAAACATACATACGCGCGAGAGAAATGATCAGGTATACAAAGTCCAAGGTTCTATCATTTTGAATATAGTATTCCATTAATTTCAATTCTGCTTGCGGTTTATGTGATATGGTTGGGCCAATAGTCAACCGTAAAGTCCAAGGTTCTATCATTTTGAATATAGTATTCCATTAATTTCAATTCTGCTTGCAGTTTATGTGATAAGGTTGGGCCAATAGTCAACCGTTTTTGGACATATTTGTGATCGTTCCCTGCCTCTTTTGTCACAGGAGAAGTGGAGGGCAATGGACCCTATAAGCCCGCCCCTCCGCCCAAACCGACGTCGTCCCAACAGCAGCTGCAGGAAGCGGCCGCCGCCGAAGGAGGTGGAGCCGGAGGCGGCAGTGGCCCCACGCCTCCGCCCTACAGGATGCCGCCCCTGCCCATGGTGCCACAGCAGTTCCAGCAGCAGCAATTGCCCGGGGTGTCGTCTCAGTTGTCGGACGGCCACCACTACCAGGGGGACGCGGTAGAGGGGATCCTTCCCGGGGCGCCAGAGGCCTCACCCCCTCTCCACACCCATTCCAGCAAGTTTCCGGTGAGAATCATCCCCCTTCCCCCTTGCGATCTGGGGTTGGTCGTCATTTCTGTGTACTCCCCGGACCCTCCCGTATTAACCGACGTATTTTTCCAAATCTTTCGCTTTTACGACAACTCCCGTAAAATAAAAGGTTCGTATGATAAGTATCGGGAAAAATTTCGGAAACGTAGATTTATTTCAGATATTGCTAAAATGCCTCAAATTCTTCAAAGTTCATCCCTTGAGCGGAGACACATTTTTTCCAGCGGCTTTGCCAAGGCTCCATGGTAAGCTGAAAGTCCTTAAGGGTACACGTGCAAGCTTCTTTGACGACACTTAAGTTCCCATGGTGGTGTCCTTTGGGGGAAGATTTCACTTTTGGGAAAAGGCAATAGTCTGCTGGCACCAGGTCGGGACTGTAATGGGGTTGGGGAATTGCCGTGATGCCGTTGCAGGTCTTCACAAACAGATACTCGACTCTGCTTTTGGTCTTCCGTCCAACGACCTTCGGGACGAGTTTAGGGCGAATCTTTCGCGTCGTCAATTTTCCGGTGATAATTGAAATGATATGAAATAATTGACTTTGTAATTCCACAAACATTTTTAAAAAATACGAGCCAGGTTTCGGCCTGAACTTCTTCAATAGAACCTGATGACGACGTTCAACGTCGAAACCTGGGTCGTGTTTTTAAATAAAGTGTGTGGAATTACAAAATCAATAATTTCATTTCATATCAATGTGTTATGCAAATTCCATAAAGTTACTCTGGAGACAACAAATTTTAGTGCTAATGGCGTATGCCGTCTTATCAGTGCCTATGCGATCTGCGATTATGCCCGCACAGAACTGAGGGACGAGAAACAACTGTTACCGACTCTTTTTATAAAAACCTTGTATTTAGTCCACTGTAAAGAGTATATCTTATACAAAGCCATCATAAAAATGTAAACATATTCAAATGTTGGAAAATATTTACCCATGCAGGTGAAGTATGTTTGGTTAGCGTAAATGTTATTAATGCTAGGGATCGATTCCAGTTACAGATAAACACTTTTAATGCATAATTAAAAATAAAACAGTTTCTGACGTAACTTGGTGGAAAATCTTCATATTGATAATATTCGATAACAAACAACTTTGCTTTTCCACTTAAAATTTTTACTATCACAACCTAGGTTTCTAGGTTTAGGGATGATGTTATAGTATAACGAAACCTAGGTCGTGATACTAAAAATTTTAAATGGAAAAGCAAAGTTGTTTATTTTCGAATATTATCAACTTTTAGTGCACACAAAATATGCGCATAGTAATGGAACTAGGATCGAATATTATCATGAATTCCTGAAAAAGCATGATAAAATTCATAGTAAAAGATTAAAATACAAAATTGCATAATAATAGGGAAAAATACAAATTCGTCTTAAGTTATTACAAATATCATTTTAGGGAAACAAAATGAGAGAAAAACAAATAATGTGAGCCATGTCAGGCGTTCCTTACGAATAAGAATGATAGAGACATAATATGTTTGTCATTTAGTCCCTTGCAATAGGGTGGTAGTGGAGTATTGATTGGTTCAAATTAAGTGTGTGTGTCCCCCCCCCATGTGTGCGTAACTGTGGAATTGATGCTCTGTGTTCCTCCCCACAGATTGAGCGAGAAGTGATAGTGAGCAGTGCGGAGAAGGCCTCGGACACCTTCAAAGCGAAGATCCCTCTCATCCAGGACTACGGCAAGCGGCTGGTGGGAGGGGTGGTGAGTGGGGGAGGGGTGGGTGGGGGAAGTGGGGGAGGGGGAGTTGTGGGGCGTGGAGGTGCGGGGACTTCTGCCGTGGCACCCGACGCCCCCATCAAGCAGATGGCCTGGACGGAGGCTGCGGGGAAATCCCCTGGGCGCAAGGTGGTGCCCAACATCTCGCAGCAGCAACACCACCAGCACCATCACCAGCAGCACAAGCCCCCTCCAAACACAGTGAGTGTGCCCACTTCAGAGAAGCACCATAATGTGGCCTTGCCCTCGTCGTCAGTCCGGAGATTGGTTTGTGGCAGCCCTCCGAGCCATTCTCTTCTTGAGAAAATGCCTCATTGCACCCACCGCATCTTCCAACTCCCGCTTGTACATATTCATATCATTTGCCTCTCATTACTCCTCCAAATTTTGCAATTCCTACAATTGAAGTCTTCAATGAACGACAGTTAAACTCATTCACTTCTGTTATGTTGTTTTTTGCAGATTTAAAGGTAGAATATTTGATTTTAACCAATTAAATATTTTATTTTGTTGCACCTGATAAATTATATGTTTGTTGTTGCCAGTTAGGGGACATTTTCAATTGTCAATATTCATCTGCTAAGAGTGATTCAGAAACATTTGTTATCTCTTGTTAGAACTTCAGATGTCATTGATATATATTAGGAATATGAATAGACTGAAGACTATTGGATAGGGAATATGTACTGAAGTAAGTTGTAAGTGGAGCTGATTGGATGGAATATTTTCCAGCTGTTGGTAATATAATGGAATTTAACGTATAGTATGTTGTCTCCCCATGGGGAAGCTTTTTATCCAATTTAATACTGGCCCTCTGATAGCATTACATGGAGTTTTTTTTGAAAAAGGATAACATTATCTTTTGAATCAAAAGTTTAAGAGTAAATATAGAAGAATAATCTATGGATAACTTGTTCTGTTCATTCCCAGAAAATGTTTTTGTGAGAAAACTGGATATGTACTTTTGTGTCTATTGTAGATCTGTCTTTGAGGAATTCATTTTGGAAATGGGAATTTAAAATATATTTTGCTAGATATGAATACATTCTGTTATGGAAAACGTTTTCAAATATTTTTGAGAATGAGGATGACTGAGCTATAACTGCTTATTGGTTATTTAGCCATCTGTCTTGAACAGAGGCATTATGACTGTGATTTTTAGGGAGGTGGGAAACATTCCAGCAACCAGAGATTCATTGATTATGGTGATTAGTTATTAAGGTGAAGTTTTAGGATGTCACTGCATTTGGCTATGAGATATCCAAGTACTTCTGATTTTTTCTAATTTATTACTAATAAATTCTAATTATTTTTTGTATGCAGGTTCCAGAAAGACTGTTCTTTTAGTGTTTGTACTACAGTATCATTTGCAGTAGTATCGTTTGAGTCAGAATTGAATTGATATTTAATTTGTTCAGAAAGTAATCATTGAATTTAGTTGGAATTGAGTGAGGATCAGTGATTTCCTTTTCATCTATCGTTAATTGAATATTTTCTTTATCCAAGTAAGAATTTAGAGGATTTGTTAAACTGTTAATAACAAGATGACCTCCATAGTCTTCTCTCTTCAACCATTATTTAAAGTTCCCCTTCATTTGATATTATGGTGCCCTAATTTCAATTCAATTTAATAATTTAAGCATATATACTTAATTTTATTTATCAACCTTGTGCAACCCATAAATGTTCTGGCCATAATTCAAAAGATTTGGACAAACTGGGAAATCGTTCTGCTGGCCATGAGGTTGAAAAAAGTACTTATATGAAAACTTAGGTTTAGAAATACTTTCTTTCAAGTTAAAGGTATTGCCCATTTTTTTCAATCTGATAAAGTGATGAAATAACTAAAAAATTTCAATAAACTGCGGGAGATGCCGCAACAGTAACTTTTAACGGAGTCATCCGCTAATATGCATTTCAATGCAACAATTTCAGAGCATAAAAATCATCATCCCGGTCAAGGCGAATGATTTTTACACTCTGAAATTGTTGCAACTAAAAAATTGGCTTGAATTCATTGTGCTTATACTACTCTGCTGAGCTCTAACCTCTTTGCATTGTTTCTTGAAGCATGTGCATGGGGGAATATATGGTCAGCATTTCCAGAGCCCAGATGGTAGCATTCATACCAGGCAGCTTCGAGATACTATGTCTCCCCATCAGTACAACGGGTAAGCATTATAGCATCCTGCCAGTGTCCATCTGTCAGAGTACACTCTTAGTCCCTCACTCAGATGTGTTAAAAAGATTTGATATTTCATCTCTTAATTCATGATCAATATAAATTCCTAGTATTTTAGAAGTTTATAAAATGTGGTTATGTTTCCACACCTGTGGTGATGACACTTCTGTGCTGTTTTGTTCAGTGGTGCATTGATGGGCATCACACACTCCCTTTGAATGCCAAAAGCCATTGATTTTCCTGAGAATTTATCCAAACTGATCAATAAAAAACTGCCCTGCCATCCCACCTACTTCAAAATAAACACCCTCCCTCACAAAATTTTAGACTTTCCCAGGATTTTAGGTTAGCAAATATTAATGCAATAACATTGCTTTCATTTTAACTGAGAGAAGATTTTTGATTATTTTATCTGTGCTTTAATATTAATTGATGTGTGATTTCTCATTTATCAATATGTGCTTGCTGTAGGCAGCAGATGGGAGCCATACCTAGAAGGGAATGGAGCAACAGTACCACGACTGTGGGGGATGATGGACCCAGCCATCGGAACCCTGGAGAATATGCCCAATCTCATCAGCAGTCAATGAGGAATGACTCAGGAATCACCTGGTCTACACCAAATTCCCAGCAAAGTGTATGTAACATATATGCAGTGAGTCTATAATTGAGCTTACAACACTTTATTTTATTTTACTGTAGTTTTTTGGTCCTCAGGGAAAGCACAACCCTCCTTTGCTTTGGGGGTTTGTGAATAAACTCTGGGAGAGAGACAGATTTTGTAATAAACCTGAAAACTACACCCTACTCATGTCATGATCTTGTAAAATACGTAGCACTTATAAAGCATGTTGAAACTTTCATAGTTTTTCCCCTCTACATACTCTGCTTGATTTCACTGCTCCAACCTTTCAGGTTGAGTGAAAAACAATGTCTTCCTCTCTCATCCCATCAGTGGCTTAGACCAAATTATTAATCATATGATCCATAAAGTGTCTTTTGGTTGACTGAATAACAGTAAACGAATGAGCATAGTGGCAATCACTCCCTCTGTTTTCAAGAGTAACTGCAGAAGTTGCTAGGAGAGTAGTGGAGCCATCTGGTGATGAAATGAGTATGCAAAAACTCATAACTTTGGAAAACCATTTTCTAGGCAAGGGCATGCATGGTTTGTGTAAAAATTATTGGGAAAAGTTTAGGACAAATAGATTTATTCCACTAGACATTGCTGCAATGCCTCAAAATTCTTGTAAGTAAATCCCTTGGGCATCAACACACTTTTTCCAGCATCTTTTCTATGACTTGAAGGCTCCCTGGTAGGCAGATTCTGGAAAGTCCTTAAGGGTAGGCGTGCAAGCTTCTTTGGCAATGCTTAGGGTCCCATGGTGATGTCCTTTGATGTATGATGGATTTCAATTTTGGGAATAGGAAATAGTCTCCTGGGGCCAAGTCTGGACTGTGAGGGGGTTGGGGAATTGTCACAATGTTGTTGCATAAGGTCTTCATAAGTAGACATTTGACTCTGATCTTGGTCGTCTGTCAAGACCTTCGGAACTAGTTTACCGCAGATCTTTCACATTGCCAAATGTTCAGTAATAATGGTGTACACTGTCATATTATCGATACCAATTCAATCTGGGAGGCACACTTAACCAACGGTCTGCGTTCAGTACTTCATCTGCACATCAGAAAAAAAATTGGTTACCGATACTTTTTATACCAACCTTGTAAACCCATATCCTTCAATTTCTTGCCAAGTGTTTTGACTAGCTAAGCTAATAAATAATCCTCTTAATCCAGGATTTTCAAAGGGCTTAAAAATTAACAAGACATTGGGATCAATTTCTTTTCATATGAATGTCTCCATTTAATTGAAGTCGTGACCATTATATCACAATCTATGAGGTTAAAGCCAACATTTAAATGCGGAAGTGTTTGTCTTACACAAATGCAAAGTAACTGTAGGAAAGGCTGCAGCACTTTGGAGGAGTAACCCATTGGTGTGAGTTCAAATGTGAGAATTTTGCAGCACAAGTATGTTTTTCAACTTGACTGGGATTCAAATCAAGATCCCTTGATTTTCCAGCCTTAGTAATTTTGTATTGTGGAGCAACTAAGACATCCTGTTGGACTATGTATTTCTGGAGGCTATACTGTTTTGTCACCTTAGTACAATTTTCATATGTATTCCTCTAATCAGCCATTTACTCTCTGTCTTTTTGAAGCAGGGAGCATATGGCAATGCACAATGCAACTTAGGACCACCCAAGGTGGACCCTGCTCAAGAAGATGCCAAAGGTGAAAGTGCTGTCGTTAGCCCTGGTAGCGTGCGGCAGAAGGTGGATGAGATGGAAGTGGAACAGCACCTTTCAAGGACCGATTATGATGTAGAAGCAGGTATCATGGATGGCGAGAAGGGCGCAGGGAGACTTTCAAACCAACAGTCATCGAGCAAGCCATTCCCATCGCGCACCTACCACCACATCAAGGACATGATATCAAGTCGCTTTGGTGGAGGAAGCAAGGTGCCGCGGGATGCCATGGGAGGAGGAGGAGCCGCAGTTGGGGATGCCGAGGGCCCCTTGGACACTTCGGCACAGAGGGGTGGTGGGAAGGAGACGAGCAGGCCTCAGCAAGGGCTCAACAATTCAGGGTGCAGGTCCATCCCAAACCTGAATGAGGCCAGCTCCTCAAGGGCGATGCCGTGCATTCCACAACAGCCATCAAACCGCAAGTCAAACAACCTTGCAGACAGAGACGAGGGGCATCAGAGACCAGAGGGTCACTACCAACAGTCGCCAGCTCAACAGTTTCGCAAGACTGACAACAGCAGCGGTGGCAACAGGGCGGACCTCGGGCCGAGTGGGAAGGAGCAGTGCGTGGATCAGCCACACGGTGCTGCCAGGAGGGAACCAATGCACCAGAAGGGGTACCAGTGGGCTGGGCCATCGGCTGGTGATGATTATGGGCACAGTGGGGTGCGGAGGAATCCACGCCGGGAGGGAGCGGAGGTGGGGAGGCACGATGGCAATGAGCGAGGGGATGCTCAAGGTGGTCAGCAGCAGAAGGGTGGGGACAAGAGGAGGGAGGATTCAACGCCCGAGGACTTGGTGCTCAGGGATTCAATGCAGTTGGAGTTCTCAATGGGGTCCATGGGGATAGGGGAGCCTGCATTCTACAGCACGCCCGTGGGAGGGGAGCAGGGGAAGCAGAACAATGCCAAGTTTGGTGGCTCGTATGCCTTGAATGGTAGTGAGGGGGACATCAGTGCAAGCGGAGTGCAAAATGTGAGACAGCAGCATGCACAAGGGAATTCTTCCTCGGGTGCCCATGGAAGCAGCACCCACCCACCCACGCAAGGCTTTGTCAGTGCTAAGTAAGTTCTTTAAGGGTTTGATGTTTAAGGCAACTGAGTGCATAGTGGTCTAGAAGGCATCAATGCTCTTCCCATTGACTCAATATGCATTACAATGTAATTGATTCATCATCTCTAAGAGTAATAGTAGAATGATTTCAAAGTAAGCAATTATGGCACTCTCATTATTTCTGTTTGAAATTTTTCATATGAGATCAAATTGATAGCATATTGTGAAAGCTGACTCACTCTTACCAACGAATTTTATTAGCATTTGTGAAGAAAACAATATTAATTACTGTGTGAAATCAATGGCAAATCATATTTTATTAAGACAGGTCAGAAGTCAGTCCTGAAATTCCATGCAAAAAATAAATTATATACCAGGTTTATTCAAAGAAGAGTTTATGTACCTAGTTTAGGGTTGTGGATCATCTTCATCTTTTCTTCTATATTGAAATGAATCACTTACAATATGAATTTGTGGAAAACAAAAAGGAATCAAAATAATTAGGTCATTATGTATGATATGATTCCAAATAATATTTTACTGGAAGGCTGTTTAAAAACATGTGTTTGCTGATGCTTCAAAATTATGTGGAAATTCATTAAATATTATCATTAATTAAATTTGTTGTGTGTATAGTCACTGCCTTATTAGGGTGATACTCCTCAATGCATGATGCAACAGTTTCCCATGCTTTCCGACTTCTTGAAGTCTCATAGAATTTCTGAATGGTAAACAAGAAGGGGTTTAATTTTCAAATCGCCACTTGTATTGACACAAAATAACGGTGTGAGACAGTCTTCCAGTGATTTTTGGCCAGGCAATGCATTCTCCTTTGCTCTTGTATAAGTGCACTTTGGCATCTTTATGCACCAATTCATAGCCAACATAAGATAAAAGAAGTAATATTTCACTTTGTATGCTTGATGAGTGCCGTCTGCTAAATATAAATGAAAGATTCCCAAAATCTTCATCTTCAGTGAACTGGCTACTTTGAAAAAATAATGCAATCTTTTCTGCTGCCACACAAAAGTTACCTTTCATCTTTTTCTATTCACTTCTACTTCAACTAAGAAGATAGAATTACTACATAGAATGAAATTGTGGCCTTCTGTTAATGCACATAAGTTCGCATGCAGTATTCCTGCTGTCACAACCACGGATTCTTGTCCTCAAAGCCGTGTGTACATGCTTTACCCCTGATGCAATGGCCGGCAAATTTTTACCGATAACGATGTAGAACAGTTTCCTTTTGATAGTGACATAAGTGTTAGTGATAATGGTGAAGAAAGTGACACTGATAATTCTGATAATTCAGAAACTATGAGTAGTGTGAAGGCAGTGCAGAATTTTCCAGCAAAAATGAATGCAGTGTTTGTCCAGCTCATCCAAAAAAAGGCCTGAACCTAAAATGTAAAACTTACAATTTGTCCATAAAGAATTTGCAATTATAATACATTGTCGTAAAGTTTCTAATAACAAGAATTCAGGTCAGGTTGATTTTGGGTTTTCTCTCCACCCTTCCTCCATACCCATCCATCCTTCATGGCACAAATGACCTCGGCTGCTGGTCGCCTCCCCTAATAACCACTACTACTACCAAATAAATAAAATTGTTTCTGGCGTGACTTGTTGGCAAATATTCATAATGAAATAGAAAACTAAAAAAAAATTGGAAAAGCCAAGCTAGTTATTTTTCAATTTCAACTACTACCAAAATAAATCTGTTGAATAAATACATTTCACGGAAATAATGTCCATGTTTGATGTAGCTATTAAATTTGCTAATATGATAAAATTCCATGTACAGTCCTATTTCTGCTGACAAAAGAACAGCAATGAAATAATGAGACATTGTAGTACCTTGTGTGAAGCGATTTGGATGCATAAAATGGAGCATGCTTGTTAAATATAACATGGCTGCTCTTATATAATTTTTTGGACCCAACATAAGATTTCTTCTGATGATGTGCATTTTCCCCTCAAGCTTCAGCAGGATGAGTGGCAAGGGCGGGAAGAAGGAGGAGAAGGGAGCGGAGGGTGGGGGGCAGAGGGGGACCAGCAACCCCACCCCAAAGGGTGGCGGCGGGCGGAAGGGAGGTGAGGAGGAGGGCGCGGAGGAGGGCGTGGGGAGCGGCAGCATGGGTGGGGGCAGTTCAGACTACGAGAAGGCGGCACGAAGGAGTGGGCGCTCCACGTCCACAGACTCAGGGCGTGGCACGGCTGGCCATGGCGCAGTTGGTGGCAGCCGCAAGAGCACGCCCCACGAGGGTGGCGAGAAGAGGGACGGCCCTGACCCAGCATTGCGAGCTTCTCATTACAGCCAACAGCATCCAGGTACTGGCCTTTCTCTTTGCTTTAGGGATTTGCATCTGGATAAAGTATATTCTTGGCCAGAGTCACCAAAGCATTAGAGAACTCAGTCTCAGTTGTTTGTACATACAATTTGCCATCATCAGGATAATGAAAAGTAAAAATAAAATTCAATTCCCCCACAAAAGTCTCCAGTGCCCACGACCATTAATCTACATGTTGCAGGGTAAAATTACATCTATATCCTTTAATTATCCTGATGATGCTCCCAGTAAGAAGCGTTAAACATTGAGTTTTTCATTAATGAATTCAACTACACCCAAAAATATCTAATAAGATAGATTAATAGATATTATTCATGGTATTTATTCATTATTTTATATACTCTCTTGTAATGTAAGGTGTTTTATTTTAGGTAAGATATCCATATGAGAATTTCAAATATTGATGTGAAGCATGTTCTCAATGTTGATGCCTCACTTATAACTTTCTTTGCGGATTAAATATCCAGGGAAAAGGTGGTCATTGGTGATATTTTCCTTTCTTCATACACTGGTCAGGATGGTCAGTTGTTCTTGGATGCCCATTCATACCCCCTTCCTCTCCTTACACATCAATTGTGGCATGAAGTCCAAAAGTTTTTTTGACCAGTCCAGATGATGCCACAGTGTAGCAAAACTAGGTGACACAATTATTTCTTTCCTAAGGAAACACAAAGTCTTTACTTATTTCTTCATGCTTTAGTATTCTATTTAGTTTGATAAATGTATGATTTTAAGGTTAAAGTAGCTAATTGAAATTTGAATTATATATATTATGTACATTAAATAAGATGATACAGAGAGTTATGAAATGAAATGTAAAAGAGAATCAATAAATGTTTGGATTTCTATCTCCATGGCAGAGCATGACACTGAGTGGGTTGATGTTGTGGAATCTGAGCTGCAGCAGATTTTGGATCCAAAGCTCCATTCCATGGATGGTGGTTACGGAATGACAGTCTCCGGTGTTGCCAATTCAGTCGTAAGTGAGAGCATGTCCATGACACCTCCACTGCCGCCCCTCTCCCCTGGTGGCTCACCGCCCTCATCCCCACTCTGCGCTCACAAAGACAGAGGGAAGCACTACAAGCTAAGCTCCAGGTAAGTCATGGGGCATTTCTACTGCTCTTTCCTTTATTTAGGAGCAAGTTTCCTACACAATTGGAACAATCCATGGAAACAGCAGACATTTTATTCATGTGCTCATATATTTTATAAACATTAGAGAAATTTCGTGGATGACATAGAAACTTATTATTTAATGTTCTTAAATTAATTGTATGAAGGCTGTGAAGAAAGTAACTTCCATTTGCGTGTACCAAGTGAAGCAGTGGGAAGAAGAGCAGAATGTTTGTTGTATTGACACACACACATACTAGGGCAGTATGCCTAAAGCTGCAGTGTTTGAACGGCTGTGCCGCTAGTTGTTTGTTTTCTAGTTGGAGTCAAAATGAAGAATACAATTGGAAATCCCACCAAATGTAAAATACGCTTAGTGATAAGGTTTTTACTCATAATAAACTTCATAGCTGCTGACATTCATCGGGAAATTTATGCTGTGCACTGATAAAATTATTTATTTAACGGGAATAACCCTTTTACACAAAGAAAGGCAAAAAACATATATTGGTTCCACAATTATTTAAAAAAATCATTTACAAACAGGTACAAATTACATAAAGTTACATTGTTATTGAGAATTAAAATACAATTTAAAATTAAAGAAGAATTCTGATTTGTAATGCATGAAAGACATTTTCAGATGGTTTACAGGTATACAAACATACCTAGTTAGCTTAATTAATGTTGACAAAATGTCAATTTGAAATAATATTCAAATTAAGAAATAGAAACAGAATATTAGAAACATAGTATTTGCTACAAGCCAGATGATGACACAAAATGATGTTAGTAGTAGTTATTAAAAGTGTTGTTATTAGTTTAAGAGTGAACGGACAAACATCCATGATGTCCAAGAACTGGCCATCCAGCTGTGGTGAACAATGAACTGTTCCAGAAAGTCCAAACTTGGCTGGAGAATGTGCAGAATTTGACTCGCTACTATAAACGAACAATAAGCAGCCTTCCAAACACTGCAGCTTGAGGCATACTGCCCTAACGTCTGTGTCAATATAGCAAATATTTGGCTACCCCCCACTACTTTGCATGCTACATGCAAATGAAGGTAACTTTATTGACAGCCATTGTACATCATCCTTGTTTAGAAATAACCTGATAGAAATAAGTGACTATTTCAAGGAATTTTTATGCCATTTAACTTTAATCCATATGTTTTAGGGTATTCTCTAAGAATTTATTGTTTCCTCTCAGTATGCCGTACATTAACAAGTCCTCGGGGCCGATGGAGCAGAAGATCCAGGGTAGCAGCGGTCATATGTTGGCCCACAGTGGTGTGCCGCATCACATGGTTGGGGGCCAAAGGGAAGGGGGGAGGGGGATTGGTGGGTGGCAGCTCTTCACGCCTCTACCAGGCCATCTCACATCCCAGTGGCATTTCCATGTCGGTGACTAAGGGGCGGCAGCAGGAGAGAGGGGCGGGTCCGGGGAGGGGTGTGCCATCCTCTGCAGAGGGATGGTGGGGGGGATGGCCAGGTAGGGGAGGTGGAGCGTGGTGGCCTGGGAGTGGCCGAGGCAGCAACAAGGGCTCCACCCCAGGATTCGCGGGACCGTGGGCGTGCCAGCCACAAGGAAGGAACCAGCAATACCATGGTGGTCCCAAGCAGCAGTGTAAAGGGCAATGTTGGGTACGGACATTCTTTGAATATGGTAATACCAGACACATCACCACAGAATCAATCTCATGTGTGGTTTTTAAACAATTGCAAATCATAATGGTATACTAGAATCAAAATACATAAAATTCAGCTTAGTGAGAACCTCCTATTGTGGGTTTCATATTTAAAACATACAAAATTTGCCATGGATTTTTTTCAGCCAACATTTTCATGAATGGCGGTTTAAGGAGAAGCAAGTGTTTTCATGAATCATTTTAGGATGGAGCACTTGAAGGTTATGTAATGTAACAAATATGTATTTCCGACCAATTTTCAATCACACCAACTTTTTTTCCAAAGTTGTATTTAATTTCACAATTCTCCTTTGATTAACTTGATTGCTCCCTTGGTTACAAAATTTGCATAAAAAGTATCAGTAAAAATATTTTCCTCATGTGTGCATGAAGTGTTGAATTCAAACCGTCAGTTAAGTGTGCCCATGTCTTATTGGGGTTGAGATGACAGTGCTCACATTATCACTGAAAATTTGGCAATGCAAAAGATCTGCACTAAACTCATCCCTAAGGTCTTAATGGATGAGCAAAAGCAAAGTCAATTGTCTGCCATGTGTACCCTTAGGGATTTTTCAGAATCCACCTACCAGGGAACTTTGGAGTTGTGAAACAGTCACTGGCAAAAGTGTTTTGACACTCAAGGGAAATTATTTGAAGAATTTTGAGGGATTGTAGAAATACCTGAAACAAAACTATTTCTACAAAAACTTTTCCTGATACTTTTCATACAAACCATGTACCTCTGACATATCTGTGCCATGATCATACCCTGCCATGTGGGATACCTAAGCAACTGTCTGGGCATAGTAGCCTAGCATTCAGCTAATAATTGGAGGGTCTGGATGACTCTGGACACCATCAGTTCCACACGAGCGATTTCCTTTTCATAGAACTTGATCTCCATTGGCAAGTACATGGGTAGCAAAGGGTAAGTTCCTCTTGCCCCATAGATGTGTGAATTTCACATGTGGTATAGGCTTTGTGAGAGGCTAGTTCTCATCTTTTGAACCAACTTTAGGGTCGACTGCAGTGGCTTGTAAGCATCCTTGTCTGATGACTAAGAAACTCCTTTCATGTTATTTATTCCAAAAGTTCACAGTCTATAAATTGGAAAGGGAACTTTTATATGATAGTTATGCGTAGTGGTTAAGATGGAAAGCACGTGTGATATGGACTCTTGATATTGTGACTCTTCCTCTAAATGGACTCGATCAACTTCATCCTCAGGCAATGCCATACCATTGGCATCATTTGGAGCACCCCCGGGATTCGACAACGGGGACATGACGTCGACCACTACAGGATTGGATCTTGACTCTATGCTCGATGGGCTGACTGAAAACACCAGTGAGGAAGACATGAATGCCACCATTGACACAACAGATGCTCATGCAATTCGAAAACAGCTTGAAGGATTGGAAAACATGTACTCGGAGGTAATGTCTAGTTGATATATACTTTTTTCTTCTAGGAATTTATACCATGCGTACATATAGGCTATATCCCTACGAAGCAACATTTGTATAATGGAATGGGATACTTGATACTGCACTAAATGATGAAATAGATCGTTAGGGATGTTATTTCTAAGAACTATTGGACTGTAAAAATAATTCACAGGGAATATTGAAAAAATGCCTAGATTAATCATGATGCCTATAATAGTATCACAAGTATTTGTTTGAAAAATCAGTCCATTTTATTGAATATTTATTGATTATTGTGCATTCGGTGATTTGAGGTGATAAGAAAAAACTACTTTATTTATATCTCTGTAGCTACAATTTATATTGCTGTAAGTCCATATTAGGTTATTTGTCTTTGCATAGAAATAAAATTTATATGTTGTAGTGATTTGTGAATTAACATTTCACCAATAAGTGAAAACACAACATGATAACTCAAGTATTTAACATACAACTAAAAATATATTAGTTAGACATGAGTTTTTAAACAATTGTCTCCCTGTGGAACCAACATGGAGGGAATTGGGATGATGTGGTGGCTAATGAATTGACTTCCCACCCAGAGGGCTTAGGTTTGAATCCTGTAGACAACAGATCCTTTTCAGTAGTATTCCAATCACTACTTGAGTTGCTTCATGGAGGGAACTTTTAATGAGTATGCTGTTCATGAGATAGGACGTTAAACTGTAGACCCCTTGGCACCTTTTGATAAGAGTAGGCTAATGCCAATACCAGGTTTCTCTCCACCCTTCTTCCTTTCCCATCCATTCCTATTTGTGTCAATGGCCTCAGCTGTCAGTCACCTCCCCTAATAACTACTACTACCAACATGGTCATAAGACTGGTGTACACTATTTCTTATAATATCTGGATTACTAGAAAGATTTATAAAATTAAAGTATGTTGGAAATGCATAAACCTCAGTGGTTTCATTCCTTTTTAAAAACAATGCAAAAGAGGATCAAATTATCCCATGTTGAAAGTGTGCAGATTGTCATTCCTGGTTATTTTTCATAGGTATTGAAACTATTGGGTGTTAAGAAGCATGGAAGTAGATATCAACCTTCAGATCCAAGGATAAACAAGAGGAGAATGTACGGCAGTCTGTCATCTTTACCTAGCTCCGCAAGCAGCAGACCAATGAGGGATAAAAGACGACACGAAGACCGTAAAAAGGTGAAAGATATAAAGGTATTGATGAAACCATTGTTAAAATCAAATAACATACGTATTTATATTGGTTTCCTTCATATATGGTTGCAGTGACATCAAACATAAGCATTACCTAAGGCTACCCAATGTTACTTGGTGTGACCTGTAAAATGCTTTTATTTTTGTTGCTTAATTCTGATTTACATCTATTTTTATGAGATTCCTTTATCAGCTATTTAACAATTTTTGACAGAAGTATACACAAAATCTTTTCAGGGTATCAACAAAAGGTTTCAGAGGTTGGAGTCGCATGTTGTGACCCTAGCTAGAAGCGTTGCTCATCTTTCCTCCGAAATGAGGACTCAGCACTTGATGATGCAGGTGAGATTTACTTTCTTTGTAGTTATCAAAAACACACTTAGATTGAATACTCACGGTAAATAAAAGTATAGTGACTCATGGAACCACAAAACAGAATTTTTAAGCACCATCTTTGTTTTAATATGAACAAAGATATCATACTGCTTGATAAACCTGTCATAAGCTTTTAAGAAATATTACATACCTCAGATTCATTTTGATTTTCATCGCCTTTCTTTTGACAAACATTTGTCAGTAGGTTCAGTAGTTATTACATTATACTACCTAAATTTAACTACTAGTGATGCTTAACCCACTGGACCATGTACCATTTTCCTATCTCCAATTTTTTGTTGTCATTTAATGAGTATAACCTATAAGCAAATCAATGTTTCATTTAGGAATTGGATGCTTGGTTATAGTCAAGCCTTAATTTTTTGGAAGTTCCATGATTTTCCAGCGGCATTACAGTTACCATTAAAAATTGAAATTTTGGAAATGATTGAAGAAATAGGTTTGAGGTTCAGAGTTCATAATTATTCGAATCCAGAATGATTTTGGTATAACTCTTTGATGGCATTAGTCTAAAATAATTATTAGTCAAGGCACAAAGAGCCTGCAGTCAATGGACTTTTGCAATTTATTATTATTTTCTTAGTGAAGAAAGTTAAATTTGACATGACATGCTTTCATGATATCCAAATAGATGCATTAACATCTCACAATAACTAAATAAAGTATCAATTACTAGAAGTTAGATACATACAAATATGCTCAAGTGCCTATGGTAAAAGTTGAATATAAAAAATGTAGAGCCCTCAAATTTTGTTTGGACTAATAAGTCCTGAGACTTTAGCAAGGAGTCAAATATTGAGTCGAGCCTTCCTTGGGAAACAAACGAATGGCTGGCTGGTGGAATGAGAAATCATCATAGAAATTGCAAGGCCAAATATAAAAAATAATTTTTGGAGAGAGAAAATATGCTTTAATCTACATTAGAATTGGTACAGCATGGACAGATATCCTGGATAAACATTAGGACATGAGTGTATTTGATTCGATTTCCTCTTATCTCTATCATTTGTGCACAGGAAATAGAGACAATGAGAGGGGAGATAGCCCAGCTGAGAGCTCAGCCAATGAGGTCTCCATCTGTGCCATGGCTCACTGCCAAAGGTCCCATTGAAAAGGATAGCTTCTGCAACAACGTCCCTGCCCTTACTAATCCCGAGAGGGTCAAGAAATTGACCAAATTCTTTGGGGACGAACCACCCCTCTTAAGGATTTTCCTGAAGAAACTTGGCTATGAGGTGAGACTAGTTTGACAGTAGATGCAATGATATCCTTAATCTCCTTTTGTGATTGAAATGTACTTTTTCTGAATTTCAATAACTTGCTTCCATTTAAGATGCCTTTTGTTGATGCTATTTGTCAATCCAATGGCATTGCATATCCGAAATCTTGGAGTATGCATATCCGAAATCTTGGAGTATGCATATCCGAAATCTTGGAGTATGCATATCCGAAATCTTGGAGTATGCATATCCGAAATCTTTGAGTATATCTTTATATATGGGAGTGGCATTTCAAAATATGTGGTCATGATAGAAGATTTAAAACAATATCCATGTTCACTCTAGATGATAGGAATGAAACAACACCAAAGATCCTTATCACTATGGTGTCAAACTACACAACTGTTTACTTAATACAATGAAAATGTAGATTCTTTTTTAGGTATTTAAGCAAAAACCAATTTTTCTTGTTGGAGACACCATTGTATTGTGTTGATGAATTCTTGGAACATTGCAGGATAAACTCCTGATGATATTATGGTTTGTGTCCATACTTGTATTCTGACGAGGTCTACGAGATCTTGTATGTCAGGCATATGTGACCTAATGGATCAATAAGCATTATCATTATTGTTATATTTTCAATTATTGCTTCCCATTGCATTATGTATATACCTTGATTAAAATTTTAAACAATCGTTTCCTAATAAATACTTTGAAATTGTGGTTTAAAGTATAAATTTGATGTATTTGTGCATGCTAATGTGTATTATCTGCTCTATACTCGTTTGCATATATTTTTATATATACCATAAACACAGTATTCAACCCGAAGGTCGGTTTAGTAGGTGATGGTAGAGCCAGTTCCTTTCCCTGTGCCGGTTATGGTTTCCCAGGAAGATCTGGTACCCGAAAAATCACATATCTTGGGTGGAGCTGCAGGTGCCTTGCCTGGGAATCGAACCCGGGACCCTCCGTCAGTAGTCCAACGCTCTACCCCCTGGACTACCGCGACCCACATCTATATATGAATATATCAGCACAATAGAACACAAAATAAAACAGATTACACATTCAAGGACACTATCTATTTTTTAACATGTCTATTTTATTTTGTGTTGTATTGGTCTCGTGAGTGCTTCCATATTATCGATATATATCTAAGATCTTATAATGCAATTTTGAAAATTTGACTTGTCTTACAATTCTAAATTTTCTACATGGAATTTAATCTTGTCCGTTCTGTAAAAATAACTCACCAAACTGATTCAGCATACTTCTTGCACACTTGTCTATTTTTGGTGCATCTGTCTACTACATTCCTCTGGAATTCACTCATTGGGTAAATTTGAATTGTCGTAAAAAAGATTTAATCTGCAATAGGAACACATATGTATTCAAATGGGATAGAGAGCGCTAAAATGTGGTGTGATTCATTTTGAAATCAGCTGTATCATACAGAGCATCAAACTCAAGTGCCAGACCTCTGTGTCAGAAATAATTGTGACCTTCCCATACACTTCCATGGAATAATGATTTATCCGATATTTCAGATGTGAAATTTTCATTCCTTCTTTTGTGGCTGTCCTTTGTAGTGCGTGGATAATTATATTTCCAGCAAAGCTTTCCACTTATCACAAATTGATGAAACTTCTTTGTATATCTTTGACAGAAATATGCATCAGCCTTTGAGCACGAGAGGATAGGGTTGGTGGAGCTGCCATACCTAACTGAAGAACGACTTCAGAAGATGGGCATTCCAATGGGTCCTCGTCTACGAATCCTTCAAGAGGCTCAGCTGTCAGCTGTCATTCTGTCAGGAAAATGTGAGTGTTTATGTAGTGTGACGAATGAACAAGGG
>CM073770.1:23177055-23247729 GCA_037158775.1 Hetaerina titia | reverse complement strand
GTTTGAAGTGGGCAATTTGAAATGAAAATGAAACTTTCCAAGGATGTGTTTTTATTAGTTTTTTTAAATGAATAGTACACTTCAAAATAAGAATACTGTAAATCTTCCAATGACACTGTGGATATATATAAATAAAAAAATGGTCATTAACCTAAACCAGTGCATAGCATGGAAAGAAAGTGCTGAAATTGTATTAATGAAACTCTGAATATTAAACAATTCACAACTATAAATTAATATAAACAACTTTGTCATAAATTTGGACTAAACTTAAACACAACTGTGGAGCACATTAATGAAGCAAAACAGTAATTCTTTGAAGAAATTTTCATTTATAACTTCAGCCATTTTTAAAATATCAAAATGTGATATCAAATATGAAATGGAGTTGGAGGGGGTTTTCGCAACCCAACATTGGAGCGTGCCTTCTGAGCATCATCCAATACTCTATATAATTAGTTATTTTATTAATATCACCACACTATTCATTATTTCAGAAAAGAATTAGATTAAACCTGAGGTGTCAAGTTTAATGTCGGCAGAAGAGTTACCTCCTAACTCTGCTGCACTGCTTCAGTGCCCCTAGGTGCATCCCTGGAGTGTGACCCATGGAATCTCAAGGGTGGTTTCAAAGAGTGGTCTCCTTGAACATCTTTATGAGTTGGTCTCCTATTTTTAGAGTAACAACTGAAATGGCAGTGTCCCCATTGGAATCAGAATCCTTGCTGCCATCATCTTCGGCTTGCTTTTCAATGGCAGTGGCTTCCACTTTATGACTTGTGAGCGGCTCTGCTTGCTGTTCAATAATGGTGCCTCCCACCTCACAATTTACCAGGGAAGCATCCTCTTTCTGCTCCCCTGGCCATTCTTTGGAGGTGGGAGGATGAGCTTCTGCCTTCGGTGGGACATTTCTCGATTCATTGCGGCTGTCGTCACTTTCCTGCCCATTTTTATCAGTTGCCTCTGAGATCTGGGATTTGTTCATGTCCTGAGCCAGCTGGATTTGCTCATTGAGCAGATTAGCACGTTGGACAGCCTTGGGGGAGCCCTTGCTGGCCCTCACTTGGATCAGGGCCAGTTCTTTGCAAGCCAGCTCATGAATTAGGTCAGAGATCCGCAAAGGACGTGCATGGTTTGAACTGAATCTTGGGTAGTACCTCTGGGAAGAAAAAACGATGATTAAAAACCAACAAATTGAGATATTTAAAAAGTAATTGGCTATACAAAGTAGCTCATACTCATGTGCCTTTAACATAAGTACTGAAATCTGATGGAGATCAATCATTTGCTTTCACGAACTTTCAATACTTTCAAGGAATCATTTACTCAAAGGATCATTTGCTCTGAGTAGAGCATTAAATCTGAAGGAATATGAGTTTTAGTTACAGTCAGAGGCCATGACAGTGCAATTGAAACCAACTGCTAGTGTATTTTTATGTGGGTAGCAAGGATTTATGCACACGCATAGATATGAAGTAACTTAACATTGACAATGAACTGTATCACTGAATGACAATAATTTCCCTAAGCTCACAATGAGAGCAACCTTGACTCATGCATCAAGGGAAATATTAATATTTTATACCAATGGCTTTATTTGATATATATGTAATATTGTTTAGAAACTGCTATAGTTCCTCATACAGGGAAGTAATATTTGTACAGGTACGGCTGAATTGGTAGAAACTGAATGCTTTATGGACCCAAAATATAAGAACTAGAATTACCAGAAAGAAACAATATTCAAGCTTCAGAGTTGCAAATAAAAGTTTTCTCACTGCGTCCACTTTAGTTCTGAGAGATGTTGGAGGGAAGTAAAGAATAACTTGTGCAGTTGTGGAGAGTTTCAAGGTGAGTGGAGAGGATTTGACTCTCTGAGATCGTTTAACTGCAGATCTATTTCCAAAGAACTTTGTCATATTTTTAGAAAATGTTTAAATAAATGAAGACATCATGAGTTGTTCATAGAAAAATGCTAAGTATTTTCTGGTGGCATTACTTAAATTTTATAAGTCATATCATGATACATGGATAAAAAATATTCACCATAATATTAATGCATACTATTAAGCACAAGAATTTGATAACTGAAATTTTCAGGACTGGTGCATATACGGCAGCTGTTCAGTAAGTAACATATGTTTTGAAATAAAATATGAACCTAGAGACAAGACAAAGTTTAATTATATACAATTGAAAGGTACATTCTCAAACTATTGTTCTGCACAGTCGCCACTCAAATTGAGGCAGATGTCATAACAATACAACACCATTTATTTCAATTCCGTCTCTTAAGAAATATACCGCCTTACACTTAAATCATTTGTTTACACCAGTTTGCAATTCTGCATCACTATCAAAGTGCTTTGTTGCTATCACATCTAGTGAGAGATCAGTAATCATACAATGGGCAATTTTTACGAATTATTTTGATTTTCACTGTCCGTTCATCTGTCACAAGCCAAGGCTGACCACTATTATCCACTATCCTCCTGTCCACTATCGTCGTGAACACCAGTTTGTTTGCCACGTCCATATTCTCCTCTTGTTGCAGAATCCTATCAGTCTTTCTCCCATGGAGTTCCGTTTTCCCAATCCAAACTGTCCCATGCTCCTTCCCTCTCCAACCACAGCTTCCAGCCTCCCATCACAATTAGGTTCTCCTTCCCTTTTGCTGCTCCTATAACTTCTTCCAGTTCGTGTACTTCTTCTATTTTCTCTTCTGAATGGCTAGATGTTGGCATATACACCTGCACTATCATTGTATCTGCAGGCTCCCCCTCTAACCTTATCATCAGAATCCTCTCACTGTATTGCCAGCACAATTTGAATCTTCTTGCCCATTCCTCCTTGAATATGATGTCCACTCCTGCAATTTTATGTTCGTCTCCTGAGTGGATCACCCTGTATCCATCGCTCCAGAAGGATTTTCCAACTTTCCGCACTCTCCCAATGATCTCATGTTCCATATCCCTATTCTGTATTTGTCTACCTTGACTGATGTTCCCCTCCCAGTAGTCCCCACCCGGAGATCTGATTGGGGGACTAGTTTACCTCTGGAATATTTACCGGGAGGAAAGCCGTCATGTTACATTTGAATGCAAGGCTACAACTTCTAGGGAGACTAATGTGGTGGTTTCCCATTGCCTTCCACATCACAGTAAGGTTATCTAGGGTAGAAGTTTTTTTTAAGATTATGTACCACCATTGTTGCTACTTTGTTTTCCAATCAATATGTAATCTAACAGACACTGCAAAATTTACTCCGTAATATCTGTTTTCCAGTAAAAATTTTGGAAATTCACAAATTTTAACAAGGTTATAAGTGAAATCCTGACCTACCCAATATTAATGTTTAATTATTGTCCTTTAAATTCTTGTTTATTTACCTATTTATGTGCAATGCTTTAATTCACATGACAATTTTAACTAAAATAACAAAATAACTAAGATAAATCATAGTTGTTCAATATCATATGTATTTAAACAAAATTTTTAAGTCACAATATATTTATGTTAATCCATTCTTTTCATATTCTGGACCTACCTTTAAAAATGAGCTGTCAGGCCTCAGGTTAACAGCCTTACAGAAAAGATCCAGTGCCGGCCTGGGGTCCCTCTTGATGACCATTAGGTAATGACCTTTGTGGCATAGTGTCTGCATTTGTAAGTCAGGCTCAGAATATTTTTCCAACAGCTTGTCCAACTGGCTTAATACGTCAACTTTTGCCTTGTTCTCAATCTTGGTATTGCGGGCTTTTCCTCTGTGAAAGCTTGACACAATGAGCCCCAGCTCAGCCCTGTAGTATTTTGAAAGGAAATAGAAGCATTGACAAGATTTCTGCACTTACATATACAAGGAATTTAGGTATGCCCATACTTGCCAGAAATTACATTCCTCTGTGTAGAACTTAATAAATATCTGTGGGTCACAAATCTTATATATTAAACTTTATTAGGTAATCTACCGGTTAAGGTAGGTTTTTGGATGGACACAACTATCAAATAAACATTTTGTGACTCCCCACCTAGCAAACTAATCCATATCAGGTCCCTCTTCATCTCTGTGTACTTCTTTCCTCCCTTCATCCCGTCCAACATCCCTATCCTGTTCCTGCCCTTACCTTGCTTGCCCAACATTCTCCCCTCTACTACCGTCTTCAACATTCCACTACCGCTCAGTATGCATTTCATCCATTTTTCCTGCCTCCATAGGATTTCTCTCAACAAACCCATCTCCTCACCCACCATCTCCAGTACTTCCTCATTTGTTTTCCTTTCGGTCCATTTCACCTTCTCCATTCTTCTCCACACCCACATTTCAAAAGCCTCCAATCTACGTATATCCTCCTGCTTCAGTGACCACGTTTCCGCGCCGTACATAGCTACGCTCCAAATCAGTGCTTTTGCGAGTCTTGTCTTAACATCCCTACTCAACGTCCCCGTCATCAACTCCCTCCTCCTTGAGAAAGCCTCCCTGCCTAGCGCAATTCTTCTCCTTACGTCCCTACTACTTTGACCGTATTGGTCCAAAACACTTCCGAGAGTAAACTGTTCTACCTGCTCTTTTTTCCCCACCTATTTTAATATTTAGTGTAGTCTTTTTCTTTCTGGAAAATCACATAACCTTTGTTTTATTAATATTGATTCTCATCCCATATTTATCGCACTGAACCTTCAATTCACTCAGCAACCCCTTGGCTGACTGAGCAACTAATGCTTGGTCATCAGCAAACCTAACCGATTTTACAAATTCCCCTCTGACTTTCATTCCTACCTTCAGTTCTTCCCATGCCTCTTTAATCATTTCCTCCACGTATACGTTGAACAGCACCGGTGACAATGGGCAACCCTGCCTTACACCTCTTCCTAACACTGCCCATCCGGACTCTGTTCCCCACTCGCACCTGAGCAGTCTGAGACATGCACAGGTTGCGGATCAGTCTCCTGTCCCTCCAATCCATTCCTATTTTCTGCAATACACGCATTAATTTTTCCCAATTCACTCTATCAAACGCTTTTTCAAAATCTACAAAACAGGCAAAAATGTCCTGATTGTATTCTATAATCCTCTCAATTAGTGATCTCATTACTGCAATGGCATCACGCGTACCTCTTCCCTTCCTAAACCCAAACTGATCATCCCTTAAGTAATCTTTTGCATTGCTCTCCATCCTTTTGTTGATGATCCTGAGAATAACTTTAGCTGCGTGGGATATCAAACTTATTGTTCTGTAATCCTCACATGACGAAGCCTTTGCCTTTTTTGAAATAGGAACTAACACCGATCTCACAAAATCTTCCGGCCAGATTCCTTCCTCATAGATACTACGAATCAGTCCACATAGTCTCTTCCTAGCACATTTTCCTAAACCTTTTATTCGTTCTGCAGGTATATTGTCTACCTCTATGGCCTTATTTGATTTTATCTCCCTTAATACCCTTTCTATCTCATCATCAAGTAATCTGGGACCTAAGCTTATCTCTTCTGTCATACCTTGTATTTTGAAATAGAAAATTATATCTTAACTGCCATGGAAGTTACACGGGTGTACCTGAACGAAGCCATGCCAAACAGACTTAAATAAAGGTCAACAATAAATCCTCCAAGAATATTTTCATATATTTTTATTTTATTCAGAGCTTAGAATGAGGTAGCTGGTTTGGGATACCTGTTCATCTTTTTAGCTTGAAACTTGGGCAAATTTGGGCAATTGAATTTAAATACATAGAAACAGGAATTTCCGAACAAAAAAGGAAATTCGAAAATGGGCAGCAAAAAGCCTAACTCCCAGAAAACATAAGGTAATTCCCTCAAACCCATTTTATCTGTTTTTAGCTCTTAGTGTGAGTATTCCTTGTCTCCATTGTGCCCTATTCTTGTCCCCAAGCTCATGAACTTGTCTGTATAAGTAAAAAAAAACCATAAACACAGTAATCAACCCGAAGGTCGGTTTAGTAGGTGATGGTAGAGCTCACCCATGTACCAAGCCCGACAGCATGTGAATATTCACACATCAGGGTAGGGGGCCCAATTCCTTTCCCTGTGCCGGTTATGGTTTCCCAGGAAGATCTGGTACCCGAAAATCCACTACCTTGGGTGGAGCTGCAGGTGCCCAGAGTGCCTTGCCTGGGAATCGAACCCGGGACCTCCGGTTAGTAGTCCAATGCTCTACCCACTGGACCACCGCAACCCACATTGTATAAGTAAATAATGTAGAAAATATTGTTGCCACATCCTACTTTCCTTTTTAATCATCACTCATTTTATGAGAATTAACCAATTATTGCATAATACTCGACTATTTTTTCAAAATTATCAAAAGGGTTTAGGCCCAATGAGCAGACAATGATGTCAGCAGACCAATGGGGGTTTTGTTATGGATTTTAAAAGAAATTTCATTTGAAAACTAATGCAATGTGAAAATGAAACAAAAAATATCACTTTGTGCTCTCCGAAGAATTTAGCTATTTTCAGAGGAATGAAAAATATTTTTGCTCTAACTTTTGTCTTCATTTTGTCTTAATACTGATTCCTTTCATGCTACCCATTATATGTAAATCAAATAAATATGAGTTAAAAAATACATGTATGGGAGTCATGGACTGTGGCTACATTTCATGTTAAGTGGGATTTGCTTTAGTAGTTTTAGAGGACTCTATGCTACATTTTCATCATATGTTCTGTAAATACCATATACCTACATGATCAAAAGCTGCCCTGTTCTTAACACTCCATATGCTGTCCAACTCTCTTTATAAATGTTCTCACGTAATTCATATTACAGAGAAGGAATCTTTATTTCCCAAGAGTAATTCATAGTTGTGACAAGGAAATCAAAAATGCATGGTTGACCATCATAAGAGGTTTACATCTCAAAAGTAGATTTTAACAGATAACTAACATCCAGTACATTTACATTAAATGTCCCTTTCCTTTAAAAGATACTTTCCCACAATTTTTCTTTCAGAATTTCCTTCTTCAGTTCTCCATACGTTTTGCCAGCTTTCATGTTATCTCCAGCAAGTCTTCTCTTGCTTCCTTTTCCCCAAGTATCCAACATCCTCCCTTCTATTGCTGCCTTCTACACTCTGTTCCCTACCTCTCCATATTCCTCCATCAACTATTCTCCTGTTTCAGATTTCACCCAACAACCTCCTCTCTTCTCCCAACAAATTTTAACTTCATTGCTACCCTTTCTCTTCATTCTTCATCATATTCACATCTACAATCTACGCTCATCCTGTTGCCTCAAAAACTCGAAAACTATACTCTATATTAAAGTCTTAACGTACCATGTTTGCCATTGATTCCCTTCTTCATGCACATGTTTTTCTTAATAAAATCTTAATCCTAATGTTCTTTCTACCAAGCCCATTAACCTTCAAAATACCGCTTAAAAATATCAATTACTCCATCTGATCTAGTTTATTCCCTTTTAATTTTCATTATTCAAGGATGTAGTAGTCATGTGGGTAGAGCACAGGGCTAATGACTGGGAGGACCCAGGTGTGTTTCTAGGCAATGCCTCTAGGTTACCCTCAGCTTGACCAGAGCTGGGTGATTCTTTGGGGGATCAGATCTTCCTGGGAAACAGGAAGAGGAGATGTCTCTCCCTCTCTACCTTGATGAGTGAATTTCACATACCGTTTACCTTATTACTAGGTCAACTTCACCGTTAACTATCAAACCAACGTTCGGATTAATAACTGATTTTTTCAAATAAATTAAGAATTCAGGATCTCTGGTCACCAGTAAGAACTGTTCTACACTTACCTGTATGCAACATTGGTCGTAGCAGAAGGATTGGTGGCTGCTATCCGGAAGAGGCACTCTGCCTTCTCTATTTGACCAATCGTTTCCCAGACAAGTCCTAAGGTGAGTGCTGCCTCTGCATGACTCTCTAGCTCTGCATCACCTATCTCTCCGTTGTCAGCATCGCTGTCCTCCCCTGCATCCAGCAACACCCACATGGACCTCTCTGCAATGGATATAGCCTTCTGGGATGCCTCGGGACACAGGCGCTTGAGGCTCCAGAGGTGTCGGGCAGCCAAGGCATGGGTGTGCATGCTCTGGGAGGCACACTCCACAGCGGCCTCGTAAGCGGAGACGGCCTTCTTGGCATACTCCCTGTAGTTCTCTTTGAGGTTCTGCTTGTGGCGAACCTCAAACGCAGCATTACGGTAGGCATGGGCAAGGGAGAGGGCATGCCTCGCATTCCATGGTTCCAGCTGGCACACGGCCTCCATCGCCTTTAGCATTTCCCACCTCCTCTCCGTCTCCCTGGATGGGTCTTTTGAATCTGGCAGCAGCTGCAGGAATGAAGCAAGGAGATACTGCCAGCGCCAATAGTCGGGTGCCATTGACACAGCCTCCCGGACAATGTCCACTGCTGTGGGCAGCTGGGCATCCATGCAGGCAAAGATTGAAGCCTTGATCCCCTTGATGGCAGCCTCGACACCTTGGGTCATGTGCTGTTTCTTAAGTGCCTGCGAATGGTCAAAAGAATCAACAAAAATTAATTTAAGAGGCAGGCCTGAAGAGGTAGGTTTGATGGTAGGACTTCCATTTTATCCCACTCTATAAGAAGTTCATATGAGAGCTGTCCAGAAAGTAACCTGAATTTTCATGTAGCGTGAGAATTAGTGGAGGGAGCCGAATGGTCGCTGTGTTGATGCACACACAGTAGGTCAGCATGCCTCAAGTTGGAGCAGATGGAAGGTCTCACCATTTGTTGTTTGTTTACAATTACGAGTTGAAATGAACAATACTTTTGAAATTTCAACCAAATGTGAAATTTGTTAAGTGATGAGGTTTTTACAGATAAAATACTTCAAAGCTGCTGAAATTTATTATTGGGAAATTTGTGCTCTGTACGAACCAAATGTGATGAGTGACAAGAGCGGTGCATCAATGTTGTCATTCATTTAAGAGTGAACACTAATGTCCATGATGATGACAGAAATGGCCGCCAATCTGTGGTGAACAATGAACTGTGCCAGAAAATTTACGAAAAAGTTCGTGAAAACCGGTATTTTACGATATCTGAAATCTTTCTAAAGTCCACTACAGGTTTCTACAACTCAGTTGCATGGAAACACGACTGAAAAGTTAGGCTACTATATGTTTTAGGCTCGCCTCAACAAGGAACTTCAAGATGCCATCATCGGTTGGTTGCATTCTCAGGCGACAGTGTGAAAACTAGAACAGAGATATGACAAATGATTAAATCTGTTTGGTGAATAAGTATAAAATAGGTGAGATATGTAGTTTCCAGATGAAAATAGTAAATTTTCCGTATCTATTCCAATGTATTTTTCATTGCATAGTGGAAGTTATTTTCTGGACAGCCCCTTGTAGTTCAGGCTAGGGGAGCTTCACCTTGGTGAAGCTATCCATAAGCTCACCTGGATTAGAACCAAGATCCTCTGTTCAGTAGCTGAATATTCTATGAACTAGGCTACCATGCTGCCTTGAACACAATGCATGGGAAATTATGCAGGTCATATGGAACATTCTGATAAGTATCCTAAAAGGAGTAATAATAATTTTGTGAAATCTAATAGATGCAAATAATTCCATTAGTTAGTTCAAGATATGTTGGAGAAGGCCAAATGAAATTTATTTTTTAGATAAAACAACTACTATTTGAAAAATAAATATTTTTACTTGGTGACCTTGTGAGGAAAAGCTGCTGTCCCCTGTGTTATTTCAAAGGGCAAGAGCAAAAATGCCACCCTGCATCCACCAGTGTTTCTATTTGGTTTGACCCCTCCCACAGAATTAGTTTCGGCACAACTTTCAAATTCTCAAAACATTTTTTAAATATGGTCATGAAGTGTGCTAATTGTTTATAACACATTCAATATTATTAACTGAATAGATCTGAATCCCCCCCTGCTTTCCATTGTAAGTGAAGCATACTGATGCATTAATCTATCATCATTCTTAAAACAGCTAAAACGGTGTAGTTTGATAGAAAGTCAAGCACAAGAAATGGGTGAATATGGAGTAATTAGTTGGAAAAAAAATATCTCAAGTTTTGTAATGAAATTTTAAAAATTCAGCACGTTTTCACCTTTGATAAATTAAATGTACAGGTCTAGTGTAGAAGTTTTCATAAGGAGGAAGGAAATAATGGTTGGGACTTTGAGTAAGGATGATGAGAAAAGGCTTGTTGAAACTTTGATATGGATTGTAGGAATGTATGCGGCCCAGAAACATGATCATTGAAGAGGCAGGATGATAGACATAGATTTGCGGCTTAATTGAAATGTGGGTATGGAGAAGAATGGAGAAAGTGAAGTGGGCAGAAAGGAAAACAAATGAGGAGATGCTAGGTGTGGTGGGGGAGGAGAGGGGATTATTGGGAGAAATCATAATGAGGCAGGAAAAATGGATAAATGGCCTATTGATCGGCAGTGGGATATTAAGTCATAGTGAACTCTAAACCCAAACTAAAAAAAAAACCCTCACAACAGAACATAATTCCCATAACTTGCATGACATTTGGGACAATATCTCTCAGATTCGGCATTTATTGCATTACCCAACTAATAAATATGCAGCAACTTTGATAGTCAATGACATTTTGTTGCCCCAGGAATTGAACTGCTGCTGTGTGAAGACCCAAACAATAAAGAATCCCTATCATTACTTAATTTTAATCAAATAAAAATGATTAAGTCAGTCAAAAGAGATGCCCAAATATCCATTTTTCATGACTATGAATAACAGTATGGGCAAAATATATGGGGCTGTCAAGAAAGTAACTCACATTTCTGCCTAGTGTGGCGGTGGATAGACCTAGACCCACCATCTTGGCATCTAAATGTTCCAACACTCAACATGCGTCCTGCTGTGGTAGTGTGCAGACTGCGGTTCTTCTACTTTGCTCACATTGCGAACTGTTAAAATGTGCACTACAGGAGAAAATCCCACGGAGTTGTGAAGTGTGATTAGGTTTTCACTGGCCAAAAAACACAAGCCAATGGAAATTCATAGGCAACTTTTTAAAGTGTACAGAGATGGAATAATGAGTGAAGGTGGAGTGAGGCAGTGGTGCATTCTGTGTAAAAATTGCCACGGCACCAATGTTCACGATGAAGACCGCAGTATTCAGCCTAGTCTTGTGGCAGATGAAGTGATGGATGGCCAATTCTTGGACATCTGTTGGGTCATTAACTTAAACCAACAACACCATTGATGCACAAGACTATCACTCATCACATAGCCGATGCACAGTACAAATTTCTTGATGAATGTCAAAAGTTTTGAAGTTTATATAGAAGCTTGCCAGTAAGAACCTTATCACTAAACAGAGTCCACATTTAACGGGATTTCCAACTGTATTGTTTATTTTGACTTATTAATGTAAACAAATACAAGCATGGCAGCTTTTCAAACACTGCACCTTGAGGCCTACTGCCCTAGTGTGTATGTCAATACAGCAAACATTCGGCTTCCCCCACTACTTTTCTCGCTACATGCAAATGGAGGTTATTTTCTGGAAGCCAAAGTGTTCTTATTCAAGTAAATGCTCTCTTTCCAACATAAAAAAATGACTGTCTTCCTTTCATACTATAAATTTGTGAATAGTATAAATTGGCTTACACTTTCTTTTGAAGAAGGGCTGATGGAGAAGAGATTTCTGTGCCCATTGAAGTATTTATTTATTTCAGATAGATATTTTAGTACCCTGGAAGCCACTGCTAGAGAGTGTGGCAGGGGGTGAATAGGCATCAGACTAATTTTATAGGAATAAGACCCTACCATGGTTGGACAATGTTATTCTTATCCCTTTATTTATTTTGATAGAGGAAAACGGATGTAAGTATGAGTCTTAACTTTAAAAATGGTGTTTTCTGGTTCAGAAGTGGGAGGACTGAGAGAAGGATGGAATTGGGTCAGAGTTGGAAGGCAGGGGTTCAGCGGTGGAGGAAAATATGCAGGAGGTAATTTGACTGTGGTACTGATAGGAAGGTCAGCCTGCAAAAGTAGATTAGCGATCAATGTTTCGAGCAACTTTTGATAGATAAGTTCACAATAATTTCAAGGGAAATGTGAGAAAAGTTTTGAAGGAGAGAGAAGCAAGGAAAAATTTGGTAAAAGAGCATTAAATCCAATAGTACACACAGATCCAGGTTAAATAAATGACAGATTAAATCTTTTGCGTAAATTAGAAGGGTTTCTCTTGAGCAATGATGTTGAAAGTGTATTATTAGCCCTATTATTTTCATTGAATTATTATTGAGACTTTCATACAATGACACGAGAGATCAAGTCAAAAATAAAGAGAAATTAAGTATAGATTGGATAGTCTGAAGAAGTCATTTTTTCCATTAATGATAAGGTATCATCAGAATAGAATTGTCATACTGCAGTAGGAGGGAAAAGTATTTGGATCTAAAGCATTCTGGAGTGTAATCACACCCTGTCAAATACCCTAGTGGTGGCCTGCACAATACAATGCAAAAAATTGGTTTGTTTCATTTTTTATGAAACCCAGATCTGCAATTTTGATTTTAATTATTATATTTAATTCAGTGTATTAAATATATTTTTACAATTTCCAAAAAGGGAGTCAGTTATTTAGTGTTTTCGAAAACTGTATACCTTTTTAAATAAATTTACAGTTATAACGTTTTTATGAAATTGCTGAATTAAAGTCCTCATTGTCTGGATTTTTGTAAGTCAGATCACCATGAAAATAGTATTAAACATTTTGTAAAACGAATATTGAATGGATATACTATTTTTGTGGAAAGTGAAATCTAAAGAGTATGATGTGAATTTATATTTTACATAAAATGGTAGCGTAAAATAATTAGGTACTCCATATGATACAGTTTGTTAAGATAGATAATTACTTATCTCATCTCTTTCCATGCCTTCTTGGCAAGAATTAAGCCATACCATTAGCGACTTCCATTTCCTTTGACCTCTCTTTCCGCAAAGATTGGAGAGAACTTACAAATTGCTCTGCTTTCATTTTCCTAAAATATTTACATTTTATATTCTAAAAAATCATTTCTTTGAAATATTATTCAACAAATTACATCCCGTGTGGTTGAAAAAGTATGTTACCTTCTACGAATTCGAGCCGAACATTTTTCTGTCCCTGCGGTCGTTTGGCCATTTTTCACACTGGCATTTACGGCTTCTTGTGCGAGTATACGGAACGTTTACTTCAAATAATTGATCAACTTTACATAATTATACTAACGGTAATTATTTAATTTTTATTGTCGCTCTATCATTATTCATTATTATATTAGTGGCCGCATCGCGCATTTACATAATTTTAACACATTGTTTGACTATTCAAAATATACGCTTATAATATCATCACTTGCTGAAGTTGGCGGTGTAATCTCACGCGAAGGTTGTAGAAACTTCTCATGCGAAGGTTCTGAACCCGAGTATACCATTCATTATTTGCGCGAAAACAATGGCAAGGTGACAACAGTGGCTAGCAATCACGCCGTCTAAATAGATACTCGCCGGGTGTCACATCTGGTTTAGCACTAGCATTAGGAGAGATGGTCTCGAACGAAAATCTATTTAACACCGAGAATAACCATGATTCCTTCGCTCATCCATTTACTGATCCGAATGATAAAAATAATGGAACTAACCTTCAATAGATGTGTGGCGTCTCGTTCATTCCCCAGCATATACGAAAGGACAGCTTCAGTACCATCGATCACAATTCCTAGGGCTTTAGTGACATCTTCGTCCCCTCTGCGGGCTGATGAGGACCATTCCTCGGCACTCGGGCGATGGTCGTTGGAGAATCGCGTTTTGGTGATTTTACTTATGGACAGCTCCTTCGATGCTTTTTGAAGATTACCTCCGTCCAGGGTATACCTCGTCAGCTGCCACAGATATTGGATCGTGGTGCAAAAATAGTCCTGCCGATCCTTCTTCCCTGAATAATGATCTCTATTGCTTTCACTTACATCACAGGAAACTTTAATTGCAGGAGTTTCCTTCGAAACGAACCCTTTAAGCCAATTCAGTGGTGTTTCCAGTTTTCGCAATTCCTCGTCCACTCTCTCTCCTAGCTCTTCCTTGGGACAAGATGAGTCTTCATTTCTTAGCAATTCAAAGTCTCCTCCCTCATTATCACGATCGCCGGAGGTCGGTCTTGAGGTCAGTTCCACGGAATCCTTAGCAATGTCGTCTTTTTCACTTTCTCTGCCACTTTTCCCTCCCACATAACTTTTTGCATCCCTAATTTCGTCTTCAATCTTTTTCAAACTTTCCTCTGACTTTTTACACATCGTCGTGATTGGAAGCTCGTTACAATGTTTTTCATCCTGGCCCTTTTCGGTATGACCCAACGATTCTTTGGAGCAGCTTAAATCTTGACCAACACAAATGCTCTCTATGAATGGACCACTGCTGCCACATAATGCTGTTTTGGTGACGACTGTCCTTTGAGGTTTAGAGTTGATAAATTTTGCAAATAAACCACGTTTTTTATTTTCCTTGGATCTTGTTCCACAGCAAGCAGACTCCTTCTCGTCTCCCTTAGAGGAGATGCGCGATGAATAACTTTCAGTTTCACATACGGAACCCTCCTTTGCCCTCTTTCCTTGAAACTGACCCATAATGAATGCTTTCTGATATCGGCAAGTTCTTCGAAACCTCTCTTCACCACGTTACCCGGAGATCTGGGTAGATTCACCCTTCACAGCGACTTGTTAAACTTGTAATGAACAGTCATCAAATGACCTTCCTCTCAATTTCTTTTAGCACATTACCTTGTGTGGTTTTAGTAATTCACGCCACACAACTCATCATTCCATAGATCTAAGTAAAATGTTACAATGTTGCAAGTTCACGAAACGCTGTTTGATGTTTCCAAGTTGAACCGAGAGCAACATGTAACATATTATACAGGCGGGGAGGGGAAGGAGCAGAGAGGAAGGGGAGGGGGTGGAGCAGAGAGGTAGGGGGGGAATCAGGAGACCTGCCGTCGGAAGCATTTTGGTTGGATGTCAACACTTAAAAACATTCGTCACGGGAGAATGGAATTTAAAATTAATTTCTGTCGTGTTAATCCATTTCAGTAGTGTTTTTACAGTATAAAACGGGTATTAAGTTTGTGTGGCGTTTACAATCATTTTGTGCGCCGAACTCAATAGTCGATAAAGCTATCCTGCTTTGGGATTATATATCCATTAATATAAGGCAAACAATCGGTGCAGTCATGACCGACGGTAGTGAAAGTCGAGGATTTTTCCATTGGCTAATTAAACGAGGTTTATGCTGCCACAAGTGTGTAGTTACAGAGCGGTCAAACCCTAAGAATGGACTACCTGAAGACGAAGACTATCGAAAAGTAAACCCCGGGAAACATTTAATGGAGGAGTGCCAAGATGACACGAATTGCAAAACTTTGGATAGAAATGAGGAACAATTAAAAGGTAAGGCTGGTGCAGCAGACGGGGGTTCAAATGTTCTTCACGATGTGGATTCTTTAATCAGAGAAGATATGCGAGAAGGAAGCCAAAAATCTGTGGAGGCAGCGGAAGATTTAAAAGGCATTTTATTTAATTGCTAATATCCAAGAATAAATTTGCTCTATTTTTTATTTGTTGCCTGGTTCTCATACTGAAACGATTTTTTCTCCTTCCTGCTAATCCTTAGGATTTGACCAAAAACTGATGACGGGAAAGAACGAGATGGAACTACGCGTTCAAAATTCAGAAAAAAAATCTTTGATGAATCATCTTGAGCACCTAGAGTGCCCTTTCGTATGGAAGCCGGACAGAGATGGTGCTGGTAGGTATGCTAGTAACAGACTTCCTATGAACATTTTCACTTTTATGTCGTCAATTGTGAATGATGACTGATCGAACTGCTCAATTATCACAAAAAAATTATTTTCCCCATTATTTGCGCCATAACGTTCAATGATATTAATAAAAGAAATCATCTAAGTATGGATATGTAACATCGTTCTCAGAATCAAATAGAAACACATAAGCAAATTTTACTTTTCAGTGTTTAAGGATGGCTGTTGGATTTATAGTGATAATGAGAGAAACGGAGCCCTTCTAGTTGAGTATTTAACAGCCAAAGAATCGGAATTTCGTCTAGTTCAGAATAATTTTTTTAGGACCATCTGCATCTACCTTGTGCTTGCATATGAGAAGGCTTTGTTGGGTCAAATGGCATCATCTGTTGCAGACATTTATCATTGCCAGATGCTGGTGAGCAAGGCTGAGAGTGACATAAACTGCACTGAGGGATTCCTTTTTCAGAAGGGGAGGAAGGATGGTGTGTACTATGTCCTTCTCGCATCAATTGCACACCTCAAATTCTTACAAGGATCATACAGCTCTTCACAGGACACAATTCACTCCATAAAAGAGGTAATTTTTTTTAAATTCTAAAATATCTGTTGCTTTCAGTGGAAATCATGCAGTTTATGAACATGAGTTGTGTTAGGTTCAACAGACTCAGACTTAAGGTCGTGGAAGTTCTTCATAATGAATATTGATGATGACTCTGTGAGTTGAAACGCTTCGTACGTTTTAATAAATCTGTGGAAAAGTGCAAACTCTCCTTATATTCATTATGAGTTGTGTTGCTTGCAAGCTGTAGCCTGTTGAGATGTGAAGCAATTTTGAAAATGGGATTGCATACTGATTTTAGTAAATATTTCATGTGTTAAAAGATTCGAGGTCATATGGGTCTTAATTTTGCCCTAGTTCGGAGAAAAGTATTTGCAAAAAATTTATAATTGTATATATTGCTATTATCTGCAATAGTTAACAGCAATTTTGCTGAATAAAAGTCACAAATGTAGCATCATATGCCTGTAACTCAGAACTTGTGAATCACTATATTTTTTCAATACGTAATTTTATCTTTTTTGGTGCTTAGTAGGAAATTCTTGAGGCTTGTTTAATTGTGGTCTAGGAAAACAGTAATTGTCAAAGTATTCCAGTGGATTGAAAAGACCATCATCATGAAATCTCTTTATTTGATCTTGTTGAATTTATTTTCAAGGTTTTTGGATACAAAAACCTTGAAAATAGGATCTTGGTTTAGGATAAGTTAAGGTTTAGGATAAGTTAAGGATAAGATAAGTTTTTGAGTTTTGGAGGAAGTTTGCATGTTTGAAATTTGGAACCAATTTGACTATATGTAAAACATAGGTGACATCTTGAAATATTGCGAAGAGTTTCATTACGAATTGCTGACATCAACTTTGTGTGAATATCATGATGTGGAATACTAAAACTCAGGAAAAATAAATTCTGTTAATGACTTAATGTGATGTTTACCTTTAAGTCTGCTACAATCATTTAGAAACCTCAATACTATCTACTTAAATAATGCGATATATGACGTGGGTGACTTACATGTTATCAGCAGATTTCTTTTTTTTTTGACGTCACATAGAATTTTTCTAGCATGAGCCCTGAAGCTAGAGCCATCATCCATGGCTTGCACACTGGAGTTCTCATGGAATATGGCTACCGTGGTAACAGGATGGCCGTGGGACCTGTTCGGGCAGCTCTTGCCCTAGATCCAGACTGCTGGCTCTGGTCACTCTACCTGGGAAAGATGCTTGGTCGCTACCGTAGGAAGACACAGTTCCACATGCCGGCAGGACGAGAAGAACTGCTTGCCCTCCAACGAGCGGCACAGCTTCATCCCGAAGCCGAGTGCCTCTCCCACTTGGCGGATGTGTATAAGTAAGTTGGGACTGGGGTGTCAGTCATTGGTACCTATTTCCCTGAATTCCAAGAACAAAAACCTATCTCAGATATCTCTTCCTTATTTTTAAAAGACAATAACGCGACCTCCTCTCTCCTGCCCCAATGCACATACAGACCAACATACAGCCAATTTAAGAAACATCCTGGGATCCACTAATGGGTGGATGACTCCATTAAGAGTTACTGCTTTAGCATCTCCGGAAGGTTCTATGATTTAAATGTCTAATGGTGACAGTGAGACTTAGGACTCCCTCAACGATGGTGTGCATGCACTGGGATTGGCACTGGCCTTGGGGAAGGAAGAACCATTCATTCATTTCAGTTCTGCCCTTCATGCACCGACCACAGTCCTCTCACTTTATTGACTGTCACCTTTCCTCCCTCCCACCCATTAATGTAAAAAGAAAGCTTTTTCTCCCTCATGTAGCACACACACTACACCACTCCTTCCTCATAAGTCCTTTCGTTTCGCCCAACAGAAAGTGCTGTTGACATGCAATTAAGTATGCTCATAGTGAAATTTAGATTGGAGTGACTGCAGGTTTTTTGACACCTATGAAGTTCCACAGGGTAAAGGTTGAAGAAAATCTTCTGGGAAAGCCTAATTAGATGAAGTCACGGTATTTCTTAGCTTCACCACCAGTTGGGAAATTGGGAATGAACTTGGGGGATGTGACAATTAATTTTTTCCTTTAAGGTCCAGATACTGACCTAAAAAGCTTATCTCACTTTTAGCCATTGCTTTACTAGGACTGAATGTGCCTGTGTCCACTATCAATTTCACACATTAATTTTTTACACTTACTATGTGTATGTGTGAATTTCAATGTAATAATGAGCGATTCCATGTCAAACCAAATAAAATACAACATTTGTGTTGTATTTTATTTGGTACCAACTCAAAATGCAACTAATATATATTATTTTGAGTTGGAGGATGGTAACAGTTATTTTTACACTGACTTTTAATAATCAATCCACTTTACTTTTCCACGTAAACTTTTTAATTTTTACAACCCAGGTTTTGTTATAGCATAACATCATCAGGTCTGGTGATGGTCTGGATTTTCCACCAAGTTACGCCAGAAACTGTTTTATTTTTAGTTATTTTTACAGTTTTGAACAATTTGTTTGAAATAGTGCATCCATTTTTTGCGGTAATATTTTATTCATGTGAAATTTATTTCTTTCTCCCATGCTCATAGCATTTTTTCTTCTCTTTCTGGCTTTTACAGGCACTTGAATTCTTTGATCATGCACCAGGGGTATATTCCCAGACATATTTCCGAAATCTTTACTGCTGAAGAAATTGAATCTCTTCCCCAATTAGCCAGAGATTTGTACGTGAAGGCAGCATCAAAGGAGCCCAACTGTCCCTACAACAATGCTCGCTGTGCCAAAGGGTTGTTGTCCTTGCCAACACCTTTTAAAGTAATTGTACAGAATATTATAAATACTTAATTTTAGTTTCTTTTATTTTTATGCGCAAGATTTTTAGGATGTCTATATCTGTATACATGTATCTACAGGGTCTGCAGTTTCTCTGCATGCCTTCGTGAATTACTAACTTAATTGTCAGTATCTTTACTCCTTCATGGTAAATTTGGAGAGTCATAAGAATCAATGATGAAGCCATTGCATATCATTAGAATTATTTTATCATTCATCTGGCTTAAGTAAGATCTGGTGCTTTCCCGGCGTATGAGCTTGGTGAAGTTTTCTCAGGTCTTTAACCGGGTCAGGGGTTCCATGATGACCGACGTTTCGATGCTTGACTCATGCATCGTCCTCAGGGATGATGATGACCAACGTTTCGATGCACGAGTCGAGCATCGAAACGTCAGTCATCATGGAACCCCTGACCCGGTTGAAGACCCGAGAAAACTTCACCTAATTCATCTGGCTTCCTTCTTCATGCTTGGACAAGTTTTATAAATGTCGTCTAACTATTTTAGATGCCCTTTTGGCCCTGCCCAAAAATTGCTATTAATAATACTATATTTATTTGTTAATTACAAACAGTGTGCAGTATTGAGGATACATGACAGGTGATTAGGACACATCAATGGGATATAGGTCACATTATTTCCAAATAGAATTATGAATACAGTAATGACAGGAAACTAATGATGAGTGTTTGTATGTAAAACTCAAATTTTGCATAAATGTTCATTTACACTAAAATAACTCTCAACAACCATTTGTGCAAATAGATTCTTCTTGAATATTAAAATTCTTGTCCCATTTTTTAAATGGTTTGGAAGATTGTTAAACAAATTTGTGCGCATTTGATGTCAGTCCTTAAGCCACCATAGACAGATTTAATTTGCCTCTGTCAAATCAAAATTTTTTGATAATATCTTTTGTAAAATTAGTTTCAACTGGATATTTAGTCTGATGAACAATGATCAACTTTTGTTCTTTTGACTCTATTGACTATATTCACGTAACACTTAAAATGAGGAAATATGTTGTTTGCACCTTTGCAGACCAGATGCGTGTAACTGATTATTTAAGCCATATTGAAAGTTTTAGGAAAAGCAAACATAGCTGATAGTTATATATTAAGCATCTGTAATGTTCTAAATATAATGAATGCACCCAAAATGAATTATGTCAATGACGGGGTAAGTTGAGTAATGGTGTAGCAATCTATTAGTGAGCTAGGGGAGGGGGAGAGTATGTATTTGATGGTGTCTGGCTCAACTTTGTGGAAGTTCATGTTAATTATAAGAAGAACACAATTGCATGGACTGCAATGCCATCTACATTGGACAGATAGGGAGGACGTTTGATATTAGGGTTAAAGGACATCAATCAAGCTTTACAAAGAAAGACAACAGATCCTGATTTGCCAAACACCTCTTGGAAAAGAATCTTACCAGTAACTTCACAGTGGATATTTTTCACACAGAAAATAAAAGACGCAGGTTGAATGCTATGGGTGAGTTGGAAATTTGGCAATCCCTTCAGTTGGACAGATTTGTGGTGGTCAACAAAACAATATACCTCTCCTGTTCTCCCCTCCTAAAATTCCTAAAAGGCTCCAAAATGTTTCCCCACCAAGGCAGTGATGACCATCGACCATTCCTTAATGAACATCAAATCATGGCTGGTAAACATCACCCCCCATCATTGAATGAAGAACACAGTGTGTATTCTCCGCTGTTCTCTCAAACAACAGTTGAAGGATACAGTGTGTTCTTCTTTTAATTAACATGAATTTCCACAAAGTTGAGCCAGAAACCATTGAATGCATACACCCCCTCTCTTCCCTAGCCCACTAATAGGTTGCTGCACCAGTACTCAATTTACCTCCTCTCCCTTACCACCCCTACCTTCCTCCCCTCTTGGACCCAGGCTATACGAGTTAAAAAATTTGTCAGAATGTCACCTGATGATAATGCGCAATATCGAAACCATAGTCGTGAGAATTATTAAATCTTAATGTGGAAGTGCAAAGTTTCTTTTACTACCCGCTTCATGAAGGAATTCCAGAAAGTTAAACCTGAAACTTTTATTTTTACTCTATGTTTCATTCATTGCCATTCCCAACAAAGTAGTCAGTAATTATCCTTTTTGAAAATTCTATGTTGCAGTTGTAAGGTGATACTTGGTATTTTTGTATCATTCAGGACATGGGCTTGGCTGAGAAATGCATGGTGAAGGCCCTGCATTTAGCGCCAAATGATTCATTGGTGAATCACTATGCAGCTTATTATCATGAGACGAGGAAGGAGTTTGACCAGGCATTAGATTCTTATCATAAAGCATTGGTCCAGTCCGGAGGGTCCATGTCAGGTGAGGTTGAAAATGTTTCAATGAGGATTGTTAATATGAGGACTGTCAAGAAATTAACTTACATTTTGGCCCAGCATGGCAGTGAGTAGGGGGGCTTGAGCCATCATTTTGGTGTCCAAACATCCCTACACTCAGTACGCATCCTTCTGTGGTAAAGTGTAGGTTGTGGTTCATCTTCTTGGCTCACTGAAAATGGTTAAAATGTTAAAATGTGCAATAGAAAATTCTACAAGTTGTGAAGTGCAATCTGTGAGTTAGGTTTTTAATGACCAAAAACCACAAGCCAATCGAAATTAATAGTCAATTTTGTGAAGTGTACTGAGACGGAATAATGAGTAAAGGTGAAGTTAGGCAGTGGTGCATTCAGTTTAAGAAATGGCCACAGCACCAAGCCTCATCATGAGGACTGAAGTGGTCGGCCTAGCCTTGTGATGGATTAACTGATGGATGGCCAGTTCTTGGACATCATGGACATTTGCCTATTCACTCTTAAACTAATAATACCACTGATGCACAACACTGTCACTCATCAGTTAGTCTGTGCACCACAAATTTTTCAATGAATGTCAGCAGCTTTGAAGTTTTATTTCTAGTAAAAACCTTATCATTAAACGGATTTTTAATTTGGCGGTATTTCCAATTGTATTGTTCGTTTTGACTTGCTACTGTAAACAAACAACAAATGGCACAACCTTCCAAACACTACAGCTGTGTTTCAATACAGCAAACATTCAGTTCCCCCCACTACTTTTCTCACTACACGCAAAAGTATAAATTACTTTCTAGGTAGGCCTCATATCTTTAAGTAAAGACTATGCCATAACAGCAGGGAACATCATGAAAGGGGAATTAACTCATTTTTTCAGGAAAATATAATGGTACATTGTACATAGAGTGTAATATGCTGCCAAGTATAATAAAAAATCAAGAAACAATGCCATTCTTTAGAAATAATATCCATGACATAAAAAAAACATTAATCAACAAAATGTGTTTCTCGAATATAGAAATGTTGGATGAACATTAAGAGCAATGGATAAAAGTATAACTTAATTCCCTAATGGATTACATTTTTAATAACTTGTTGAGATATATTTTTTACAAATTTAATTGCATCTTCAGATACTAATGTTCTAAGCATAGATATATTACCATGAGACTTAGTCAAGTACCTGTGAGTTTCAATAGTTAAATTTGCTTCTGTTGTCTAATTTTTATCTAGCATACATTTTTATGCCCTATTAATACAAGGCACAGCTCGCAGTTTCATTTCTTTCTGGGATGGATTACCAAGATAAGTATTTGATTGATTTGATTCATTCATAGTTGACTCAAATATGGAACTGCCATGTAGGGGCACTCGTATCATTCCATGCACCTCTTTAGGCTGCTAGGCTTTAAGCAAAGAGAACCCTAGGTAAAGTTCAAAGGGCATGTAGTTGAAGATCTTACTTAAAAAAAATCAAAATGTTAACTATTCCCTATTTTATATATATAATGTAAATGGACTAACTAGTCGACACAAACACAGAAACTGAAACACATAAAAGAGGGACTCACTGGTTCTCGAATTTTTGGTGGTGCAACCACCTTTCTCAAGAGGAATTAGGATGAGTTCTGTTCCTAATTCCTCTTGAGAAAGGTGGTTGCACCACCAAAAATTCGAGAACCAGTGAGTCCCTCTTTTATGTGTTTCAGTTTCTGTGTTTATGTCGACTAGTTTGTCCATTTACATTATTGTGCACGTTCGTGGGATTTTCAAGAAAGTGATTATATATATATATATATAAAATTCACTAAATAGTCATAGCAAACACAGAAACCAAAACATACAAAAGAGAGACTCACTAGTTCTCGAATTTTTGGTGGTGCAACCAATTCCTCTTGAGAAAGGTGGTTGCACCACTGAAAATTCGAGAACTAGTGAGTCCCTCTTTTGTATGTTTTGGTTTCTGTGTTTGCTATGACTATTTAGTGAATTTTATTGTGCACGTTCGTGGCTTTTCCAAGAAAGTGACTATATATATATATATATATATATAAACACACAAACACACGGATACAAAATATTTAACACACAGAAACATAGAGGAAGGGCACTCACAGTATGTATTGACGTTTCGACGTCAATACTTATAAACATCAATCAATTGACCTACCTGGCCCCTAACAGGCTTTCTTGTCTCTGACATACTCTTAAAGCACTTTGTTCAATGAAGAAGCAGTTCTGCCCCAAATTCCAAGGTTTAGCTCAACTAATGGGTGGATTTAAAATCAGTGCACCCCAAGATGCTGCTCTGTTAATTGTGACTGTCATTCCTTTTCAGCTGTCCAGGAAGGGGTGGGGAACTTTCCAGCTGAGCTTGGCTTCTTGGCTTTGCATCACCGCTTGCAGACCGGCCAGCAGGAATGGGTGGGGTCGAGCACCCAGGTGGGGGGAGGAGGTGTGAGGGGAGGGCGCTACTCAATCTCCCGTGGTGCTGGGGCCATCGGCTGTGTCAGCCACTACAGCCCCCTCTTCCACCTCGATGCTATGCTTTCCATATACAAGTCTACCCCGCACCGAGTGCAGACACTCTGCAACAAGGGCTACTACCTCCTCACAGTTGAGAAGGATGTGCATGGAGCCCTGAGGACATTCGCCAAAGCTATTCGCATGGACCCTGGGTCCATCACATTGAAGGTTTGTGATCTTAATGTTGTCCATGGGAAAAGTTTGTTGAGGTGCATGGTAATGTAAACAACTGGGACATACTCTTCAAAACTTCAAATCAAATAATGAGTTTTTTATCAGAAGATTTTTAAATGAAGATACTTCATCATCTTTCTCATCATCATAGGTCATCTGCCATGGATGGCAGGTCCATTGAGGCCTCTTCCCCACCATGTTTTCCTTTCCTGTGCCTTTCTCTGCATTTCCATACACCCATCACCCCCTTCCACATTGTCCATCACATGAACAATTGAAATGGAGTAAGAATTTTAATTTTCTTGTTTAGATTCATTATTTCTATTGTTTGCTTGAAAATTAATTACTGTTTTTATCAATGTCATGTTAACAAATGTAGAGTGTATGTATTTTTGTAATGGAAAATCGACACAACAGCACACCCCCTCCAATAATAAATTTTTGAACAAGTGTTTTCGAGTTAAACTTAAATATTTAAAAGACAAAAATTAGAATTTTTCAGTCTTCGCATCATTAGATTATGTTCTCAACCATTTCTATGATGTGATGGTTAACCTTTTGCCAATGACATGCTGTGTTCATGATATCAGACTTATGAAATAACTGAGATCAACCACCGACAAATTACATACATATTATGAAAATATGGCAATGAATTCTATGGATACCCTCCGTAATCATAAAAATGTGTAATTTTTAGTTTCCCAGTTGATATCCTAATGCCTATGATGTGAAATGCTGAGATTGATAGCCTCCTAGATGAGATAGATATTATCCTGAAAAGTCATAAGAATTAGCTTCAGTGATTATTAGATCATCATTGACAATAATGACAACTCATAAATATATAAATGAAACACTTACGTCACTTTAAGTTTTCTACAGGCACAATTTAATTGTGACTACACATTTTATAAGGGCTGTGAAAAAAGTTTCATAACTTTTGAAATATTATGCCAACCAGTAGCTCAGATAATCCATGTTTGGTCCTTCTCCTATTTCTCGAGAAACCTGATGATGTTGACAATTTTTTTGTTGGAAGATGTTCATTCTTCATGAATTTTTACTAATATGGCAAGCATGCATTTATTTTTATTACCTGGAAGTGTTAAAATGACTTTGGGAAGAATAGGTCTGCCCTTTAGTAGGACATGGATACTGCAACATGGCAATGCACTCTAGCTGTTCAAGCCAGGTCAATTATCAGGCTTGCACAAAAAATGAGGTGACAATCCTTTTCTAGTTTCCCTAATCTCCCGATCTAACCTAATATGTCTCTTCTCTAAACTAAAATTCACATCAAAAAGAGGCTGAGTTGACAAGGGAGGAGAGATGATAGGAAAATCACTGGAGAACCTAAAAGGGTTTATGGATTTTTATTCTCTTGGCTATGGATCTCATTCCATTAAAAAATGATAGTAGACATTTAAAATGTTGAATATTGATAAAATATTGATGAATAAAGCTGCTTTATTTAATCTGTGCACCGGATACCCTCACTCTTTTGATGAAGACAGGGCCCAGGAGCTTCCAGGTTAACTCAATCAGTTTTTGAAAAATTGGTTCTAAAGCCTTTTAAACATGTTTGTATTTAATAGTATGTGGTCTAAAATTCAGTGAAGCATAATAATGGGTGGATTATATGAGTCAACCGCGATGGATGGATACTGAGTTATCTTGTGTTTTTTTATTACACATTCAAGTTTTTCTGTAAATCTGTTTCCATATATTTTTGCTTTGTGGGAAGGTAAAATTCAAAATTAGAGTTAGGAGTTAAAATAAGTTTGAGATCAACTTCCTTCACATCCTTTTCAACCCAGTTGTTTGCCCTTGAGTCTATATATCATCAACCTGTTTGCTCCCCTAATCAATATTGGCTTTAACCTGCAAATGTCCTAGAACCCACATCTCAAAGTTTCAGCCATATTTACACCCAGTCATATTCCGTAAAATTTTAAAAGGATAAGAGTCATAACAGATTTCTTTCCCATAAATGCAAGGTGTTGAACCCTCTAGAGTCCCATGCGAAGTGGCGTGGAACCTTCCAGTGAATGTAGTTAGGAGGAGTTTCCCATTTGAAAGACAGCAAGTTGGAAGGAAAATGTGGGGTCATCGTGATCAGGGTCTCCTGGATTACCTCTGCTACATGGGATACTTAAGTGCAGTCATGTCTATTTTTGTCAACCAGCTATCTAATTTTTGTCTTCTTTTGCAGAAGTTCTGGTCAGTCTTTAACAGCGGTGATACCTCGCAGCCATGTGCCCCTCTGAATGTGTACCATTTGGTGAAAGAGGAAATCAAAAGAGTCCTATCTCTACCACTGACTGGCAACCACTCTTATATTGAAGGTCTGCTTGATTTGGTACACCAACACGATAATGGTGACAGTTGTCAGTAAAATATTTGTTGAGTGTTTGCTTTGTATCAATATTTTTTCTGTGTTTTACTATTTGATGTACTCAAATATAATATTTGAGATGACTATTTGCTATATTGACAAACTTTTAAAGTAATAATGGTAGACATAGATGAATTGTAAAGAAGTTATTGAACATCTATTACTGAGAATTAGTCAAAACTAAAACATAACATCTTGCTTTCTATTGGGAAAACATTACCACTATATTCTTTTTGAAACTTATAAGTATTATATTTCCTTTGGTTTTTTGGCTATTCCCCAAATGGACCTATTCTTTTCTTTAAAATGTTTGTTCAATGAGTATTTTTCTTCGTTTGTTAAAAAAGTAGCTTGGAAGAGGAAATTCCCACAATCTAATGCCAGAAGTATGCCTGTTTACTTACAGTTTATAATAGCCACTGTTATATTTTTATGCAGATTACACATAATTGACACCTCATAAAATGTTTTCTTACATTTAAAGTAAAAAAGATTGATTTACTTCCTAAATTATTCCTCATAAACTTTTAGTTATTCATAGAACAGAAAGTCACAAAATTCAGCCAACTGCAAGGTTTGTTAAGTGCTGAAATTGTGTTGCTTTTATGAGTTGTTGGAGTTGATTATCATGACAAACTTAATTTCATTTATCATCTCTTTAAAAATAAGCAAAATGAGGGCATTACTTCCGACTAACAGCAAGTGCACTTGCTGCAAAAAATGAAGCATGTAGTTCTTGATAACTTCTTTAATATGGCAGCAGGCAAGGGATAGCATATTGGCCTACTGACTGGAGGGCCCAGGTTCGATTCTCTGGGCGCTCCGAGGTTCACTTGGGTTGTGTGAATTTTTGGGTATAGGAACTTCCGGGGAAACTATAGCTGGCAAAGGGAAAGATTCATTCCCTTCTTCTCTACTCTAAGAATTTTACATGCCATCGGACTTAGTATTCGTTGAGCACATAAAAAACCAACCTTCGGATTGATTACTGTGTTTTTGGTTTGTTTATGGCACTTAAATAACCCAATGGAGGAAAGTATTTCTGAATTCTTAAAATACACATTCTATATTCATTATAGAATCATTCTCTTCAAAATCTTCCCTCTCGAATGACAATATTTATATGGTTTTAACTTAAGAAGCCATTGCAATGCTGCCCTAGTGGTCTTCCCCAAAAACATCACCAAAATCTTATTGTATGTTTCTTGAAAAAAATTTTAAATGATAATAGTGACATATAAAAAATTGGAAGATGGTCCAGTAAGACCCAATGTAAGTTTGTATGAGCTGGAATTGAAGTGATGACGTTGAATTGTTGAAGAATTACGATATGTTTAAAATAAACTAAAATGCATAAAGTAAAAATTCACCTGATGCCCTTGATCAGGTGGGAAGAATGGATGGTTGCTCCTTATTCTTGGATCTCTTCAGGCCACTTAATTATAATCAAAATATCATTTTCGGAAAGGGCTAATTTGAAAGCTCAACGCCGTAGAAACTGGTTTTTGTGTGTATAGAAAGAACAGAGATTTACGAAAGGAACCATTGCGGTTATCATTCTTGAATGGGTTACTTCTGAGCCGACCCTATCTCCTTACTCCACCTATTGCATGATGATTATCATAGCAGTATTTGCGTAAGGGGAGACGACCGGCAACGGAGGTCAATTGCGCTTGTTGGGAAGATGCATGGAGCAAATGTGGGTGGAGAGAAACCCGGAATTAGCCTACTGTTAACGAAAGGTGGCAAGGGGTCAACATTTTAACATCCCATCCCTTAAATAGTTGTCCACAAACTATCTTAAACGGGGATACCTTGGAAAAATATCTGCTATCTATAGGTTTCGAATTCGGGGCCTCCGGGTGGGAAGCACGCTACGTTAGCCACCGCCGCATCCCGAAATACGGCGAAGTTACCCGAAGACTTTTTTGTGATGAGATCGGTTTGAGCGAAAGTTAGATTTTCTGATGACAATGGCAGATTGATTTACGCCAAGGCATTGAAAGTTAACTCCATGGAGGTCGATTAACTTTTCGTCCCCTCGACCTACTTGACGAAGTTGTAAAACGTTTACTTCACTCGTCATCATACTACTTCAAGAATTTAGCGTGACGATTTTAAGTGAGCAGAGCTTTATAGCACCCGTGTATTTGCTAAATAGATGCGCGTTATAAAATTTTATTAATACCATTCTATACCTTTTCGCACAATTGACGTAGGAATACCAAGAGGAAATTGTTAAGCATTGCATTTCGATCGTCATTTCAAAGCGCGTTTTCTGCTCTCTCTGCTAGATGGCAGTACTCGTATTTAAGCGTCTGCTGCCGTAGAAAGTAATCATAACCTGTTGGCTGTGCGATTGTGACTGTGTCGTGTAATACGCATTTATGCGGTGTTTCGATCGGTAATACTTTGGGATGTGAACGGCAATGCCACATTTTAAATGGTGAAATAAATTGTCAAACTTGAAAAAGTGAGACTACGGTTTACTTCTTCACAGTTTGTGAAATAAATAACCTGCATCACGCAATATCATCAAGTGGTACCTACCTGAAGCAGGAGGCCTACCCTTGTATCGGGAGAAAGGAGTCATACAGGTGAGTTGAAACACTATTTTTTGTTTTTCATTTAAAACTCGAGATTTTCCTTTGAACTCCAGTGGAGTGTCGTGTGTTCTCGTATCATTGTGTCGTAGGCGCGAAATGGTGTTGCATTCTCCAAATAGGTAAGATAGATAGCTTAAACCTTAACTTTTTCATGTTTCATGAAAGGATGCTAGGGAATATATTAGAATATTAAATATCGAACTTATTGTGCATCGAGGCTGGTTGATTTTCATCAATTTATTTCAAAAATTTTCAAATTTGTGGTCAATTCTCGGAAGTTTGATACCGGTCATAAAACTGTACTTTGGTTATAATTATTCTGATGCAGTTGAACTTCTTATTTTGGCTCATTCGTGTAATCGATGTAATTATAAATATGCATGGACGCGGAATATTTTATTTCTGATTTAATTAAAAAAAATAGTTTCTTTCGAAACTCGCGGTATCTTTGTCATTTAGAGCGGGTGATCGGTGATTCAACTGCTGAGGTTGTTTCTATCGTTATTCATCTTGAATGTGAACTTGTCTTCTTAGTAAGAAATCGGATGATGGAGAAAACTGGGTCGACCACTAATTCACATTTTGTCTAGCAAATAAGTTTATCTTGGGTGATTTTTGTAGTATATTCGTTCAACCAATATAATTAGCGTGGTTATTGATAGTTAAACTCTTTGTTATTATTATATTTGATGAATATATTTCCTCCGAATTGATTCGCAACTAAATTTTAGCGTCCAATTCCGAGCGTTCACCTAGCATCGTATATTTATAACCCTTGACTCTAACATTTATTTTTCTCAATTCGGCCATTCTGTGTCGCCATCGCCTCTAAATATTTTTAGCGAGAGTATCCGCTAAGCGTGTAGTTGCCGATATTAGATACAGTCATAGAGCAGTTTATAACATTCAGATGTAGCACTCATTCTTCATTTTAACATCCATGGTTCACTTCGTCAGGCCTCACTGTTGCCATGGTATTGTTTATATTTCATGGCGGCAACATGTTTTTCCCATTTATATATCCTAAGAGTGCGTATATGGGCCAAGGTTTGGCATATGGAGGTCTTCCACCGTTTCTTTGCCATTTCGGAGGCTGCGTTGGTTACCGTGAGATCTCTGATGTTGCCCTCGGGGAAAATTTCCCGCGAATTGAAATGTCAGACCGGCGTGCATGTGTCGGGTCACGCGCTTATCCGAGCATCCACGAGTCCCTGTAAAATTAAAGAAGGTCAAACGGTGTTCCGGACGAGCTGGAGTTGAGTCGGTATTCCCCCAGCTTCCTCCGCATCACCCCGCACTTCTCTCGAAAACATTCCACGGAGTACGCCACCCCGTGTCACGGTTGATCGCCGGTCGACGTGTACCCTGAAGGGGTTCGGAGGACTCTCACACATACGTACGCAGGCTTTCGCCCGAACCCCTCTCCCCCTCCCCCCCTCAACCGACCCTTCAGTCTGTGTAAAAACATAATTGCCGTCTCGCTTTAAAAAAAGAGAACGTGGGCCAATCGGTGGGCCGGGTGTATGTCGTTGGAGGAGCGGACGTCCGGATCACCTTTCCCCCCAATGTGTTTCGGACCGGCGACGTCACCGCGAAAATCAATCGCTAGTCATTATTTATTTGCGTACCCACACGTTCCAGGGGAGAAGAAATGCCTTCACCTCCTTCTTCCGCTCCCTTCCCCTACCTTTGTCCCCTCTTCCTCCTGTACCCTCACCATACTTCCCCTCCCTCTCTCTCGATCTGTTGTACTCTCTACTCGGAATTGCGCATGCCCGAAATTTTACTCCAGATACCCCTCTCTCTCTGTCCCTCCGCCGACCCCTCTACTGCTCCCCTCGAGTGGAGTGAAATATACATGCAGTGTGGCACGGCCAAATTGACCCGTAAAATTCAAACCTTATGAAAGGGTAAGGGGGGGACGTGGACTTCTAAGTTTCCGCTAGAGGCCTTCCCCACCCTCGGCCATTGTTGCTCGGATGAACCATGGAGACTTAATAATAAATAAGTAAACATATAAACAAGGGACCCGTTCCATTTTCTGGAAAGCATTTTGGCGAAAGCCGTTTGGAGTTGTGTGTGGGGAGTCGACGTGCTTGGTGAGTGCAATTTCATTCGTGAATTCGTTGTAATTGAGGGGCGCGGCGGTAAGTCGGCGAATGGTGTGAATACTCTGGCGGAGGGTTTCGAGCGGATGTGTGCATTTTCCTTCGATTGATATCTTTGATCCAAGACGTAATTTTTAATCTAAAATCCTGAGTGATTATTCGCAGTTGGTTTGCGCCAACGTCAAATGATTCCTCTGGTTATCTGCCCTCTACCATTTACCGTGCAGGAATTGATGCATGAGATGCCACTTAGATAGAAAACGCATTTTCATTCCATTCTCAATCTATAATGGGACGCATGAATACAATGTGTAATAATGGGTATTAAAATATGGCTGCGTCACTTGGGTAAAGAAGCACTCGTCTACGCAGTATCCCCAAGGAAGGGCGTGTGGCGTTAGGGGCGTTAGAGCCCCAGCCATTCCTGCGGGTATATTATTTTATGCATGCATTCGAAGTATATTATCTAATATATAAAAACACTTGCACGTACACATGCCAGTGAAATCACGCAATAATAGGTGTCCTTGACTGATGCATTAACTATAGTCATTAAATTAGTATACTCGGGCACTTGGGTTCGATTCTGTTATGATGGCGTGTGTCGTGCAAGGGAAGAGCGAGTGCTTGAATTTGTATTCTGTGACGGTGTTTATCCCTCATTTGTTATCCGAATACACGCATATACCAATATAATGTGGTGTCATAATTGTGTCATGACACCAATAATGTCATGACACACTTGGTGCCATAAGAACACTCAGGTGCCATGTACCTTTCTAAATGTTTCTCTTGTCAACTTTCTTCGTGAATTAAGAGGCTCTTCCAACAGAATTCCTCACAACATATTCGCAGTCACGCTTGCTTTCAAACGCTGTAAAACTCCCGCACAAGTGTTAGTTTCGATGCATGGTTCACGCTGAAAAAGAGAAATTGTTGTGTACTTGTGAATCCATGCATATTAATAAAATAAAGCCGTTCTGAAGACTTATCTAGAACCTGCAAGCTACGTGTTAGAACGTAAAGATATTATTCTCGGTACCCTTCTTTAAAGCATCTATTCTCAATTCCAAAGCTAACCTTCCAATCCACAAAGCTGGGGAAAGATAACTGGATAGGTTCACTTTTAATAAGTTCTTACATCCATTCAAATAATCAATGGAAAAAGAGCATTCGTAGGAACTATTAAAAACTTGTGCAAAGTCACCATTTTCATTTCTACGTTTTGTATAATTTTTCAAATGTCACACTTAATATGCGTGCGACCGTTAAATTAGCGTACGTCGATGTAGGCTAGCGTGTTTGTCGTGCACCTGGCAATGTATTTCATCGCATTGCACACCGGGCATTTACTATGTACGATTGCTGGTTGATCGAGAATTGAGAAGTTTTTTATGTATCCTAAAAATTAGGCAAACCGTCAATATTTGTTGGAAGAAAAGCCATTTTGCCGCAGTACTCTCGTATTTGAAGTGCTTTATGAAAGCGTCGTTATTTGAACAAAAATCCTCGGAATACTTCCATTCTTTGCCTAACCCTAATTTTTCCTCATTATAAGTAATCAACAGGAATAATGTGAAGAATATGCAAAATACCCGTATTAGACAGGAAACTTTTTCATTGTTGCATCAATGTCAAGAATGACATTTCCCAGTTGCTTCATTTGTTGGGTTTAACGTTTTCCCAGCTATATAATAACGTGGTAATTGTTTAATTAAACCGTGACATTGTCAATGTACACTATTCCTTGTTATTAGGTTCATTGAAGAGAGATTGACGCCTATAATTCGTTTTTGTTGGGCAAAGCGCGAACGAATATGTTATGATTTTGGTTCCTCCTTTGAAATAATTTGACGCTTGGATCTCGTGTATCTAATTGCACTTTCCATTATTACCATCAGGTTTTATCCTGAAAGGTCCGCCTTAACCGTCTGGATAAATATTTATACGAATACCTTGAGCCTCTCATTTGATAGACAGTCAGTCAGTTATGAATAGCCACAAAAATACCAACCATTTAACAGTGCTATCTTCTACCTCAAATATTGTGGACCTCATGTACCCACGCATTTTCTTGGTGTTGCGTCAGTAATTTGGACAAATTGTGGACGCGCTGTCTTGGTCCCTTCACCTTTGAGCATCTTCTCACCGACATTTAATCAATAAGCAACTATTCAGCTGCGGTCAAAGTGAAGAAAAGGATAGAGATCACATTTTTTGAAGGTATGTACTGCACCCTACGTCTTCCATGATTTCGTCCATGTATGTATTCCTTTCTCGGTCTTCCTCTCCAACTATTCGCATTTATTCTTTATCGCCCTTCTATACTATATTAGATACTCTCATGTCACGCCATCTATCCCGCCCCATGCAGTCATCTCTCTTAGATGAAATATTTTCCATCGTGTTTTTTTATCTATCTTTCGCACGATCTCCGTTTTTGTTGCCTCCTCTGCTCATTTTATTTACTCTTAGAATTCTTATATAGCACCGCGATGCAAAGTTTTTGGGGCTCATGTGGGGCTCATTAAATTTTGCGTTTCACTGCTATGGGACGAAATGTTCCACACAAGAGATATTCGGGTGTACTAACTATATAAGTAATTTCTTGCTTATTTGCTAGAGGTCTTCCCTTTGTTGTCATTCGAATTGACACCTTAAAAGAAATATGGGATCTCATAGTCGCATGAAGCTGCGTGGAAGAGGTGGTGGTGGCCAAAAGTAGTGGGAGGATGGATGATGATGAAGAGATGCATGTTTAATTTTCTTGATGGAACGTTAGAGGTGACCGCGAGCTTCCATTTCAAGATTAATTGATCAAAATTCGTCTCACTGGACCGCGCCTTTTATTTCCAAATAATCTTGGAGCGTCAAGATCCAAATTTCTCACGCGGGAGGGGGGGGGGGAGATGGCAAAATTTATCATTGTGGGTCAAGGAAAAAGATAAATGCGTGCGATAACCGCTTCACGAAAAGTTCTCTCACACGGCATCATCATACTTGAGAATCGTTTTTCCAAGAGGGGAGGCGCAGGACCAGGCGGGGTCGCATTCGATGTTATTGGCTTTTGTGTTCAACGCGAAGAATCCACCAGAATATCGCTTCTGATCGCAGAAACTGCACATGCCATTTCAGTCAATAGTTACTTTTCTTCAGCCGCCTTAGATCGGATCTCTAGGTCAGGAGGTCGGGGAAAATGGCTCGCTTCGGAGGCTGCGAAAGCCTGTGTTCGTCAGAAGACATACTTCTACGCTCATTTTTTTTCTTCTTGTCGGTTTCCTTGATTTATTTGCCATTGGCGCGTTCGTTCCATTTCAACGCACCCGAGAAAACATGCCGAGAAAGCAGCATTGTAGTTATTTAATTAAAGTGTATCCGGGGCACGCAGGTGAGGCCATTCTCAAGAAATAGGAAAGGGAGAGTTAGAGGATAAATGCTGAGGACATGGGCAGGGTTGGTGGGACAGTTGACGTGCGCATTAGCTCGCTGGACGAAAATGGGCGCGGCATCAATTACGTCAGGACGGAAGAAGTGTTCTCAAAGGGGAGTTCTATGCATGGCAGAGTCTCGGAAAGATCATTATTTAAAAGACAAAGAGTAGTAAAAAATGTTGTTTGGACCGTGGGCGCGCATTTTTGCGGAACCCAGGCGGCCGTTCCGGAAATATTCGTTCCATTGGTATCGAGTGAAATGACGTCCACTGTTATTGCGATTCTGTCGTAAAACACTGATGACATGGAGTCGCAGGCTATGGGATTCAAAATTTGGCAACAGTTGGAATGTTTTCATTCTAAGCATACTGGGATCGGAAAGATCCATAATAAACGCCCTGATCTGATTGAGGAAAGATATCGTTCGTTGTTCTGATGAGTTTGTAGGGAAATGGGCGGGGGCTAGGATGCAGTGAAGCAGAAGAAGTGCGTGGCATTGTGGGGAGTATTTCTCAGCAGCAGTCTACTGATTTAGGTTGGTGTTCCGTGAAATAGCACTGGCATGCTTCTTATAGCAACAAGCATCCCCTAACGTGCCAATAAAGACCACTGGAGCCTACCTCTAAATTAACCATCTGTTAACTCATACTATACTTCAAGTCCTCCTGTCTAACATAACTTGTCCTTTCCCCTCTCTGCCACGCACGTACGCGGATTCTCCCCTCTACTGCAGTCTTCAGCGTTTACTACATTTTTGAGATCCGTAGAAAAATTACCTCAAGCTTTTCAGCCTGCATTTCATCTATTTATTACATTAAAAACCTTTAAAGGAAAAGAAAATATAAATGAAAATAACATTCGTCTTTGGGTAAGGATGTTAAGAAAAGACTAGTCAAAACTTTGATATGGAGCGTAGTTATGTACGGCGGTGACACATGGTCACTGAAGCAGGATGATAGTGTCGTCGTGTCATGAAGGGGAAGGAAGGAACACAGAATTGGCCGATTAGTAATTTATTGGGTGTATGCACTTACTCTGCCGACGGAGATCGGTACGGGAAGGGAAGGGAAGCCCAGAGCCAGGAGTAGGAGATCGTGGTGTCGCGATTCGCGACACAGGCCGTAGATCCGCGTCCGCAGTCTCCTCTCAGCCAGCCAACCTCGTCTGCTGCCCCTGACAATCTGCCCAGGTCCGGGCGCTAGCCCCTTTTTTCCGGTTCCTCCCGACGTCACAAGGTTTCTCAGAACTGCCCGGGAGCTCTTGACGTCCTGGCCTTGGGCAGGAGGAGTACGATGACCTGCAGCCCTTCCCCACAGGTGCATTGTTTTGCGGGGGTGGGATCCTGGGAACTCCCCGGCGGCTCAAGGGACGCCCCTTTGGGTTCACCCAAAGGGATTCCCTGGCAATGGGGAAAACCCTGCCTGGTCAACGGTACGCCAGTGGCGCTTTGGCCGTCCGTGGGAGCGAATAGCCACCCACCCACAACATCACCCCGGCAGCAGTTAGGTATGGGGGGGGGGGGGGTAGGAGGGAGGATACCGACTCCGTACTGTCAAGCATACAATGTCAAGCATACAAAACAAGAGCATAAGTATATGTACTTTTAGAAAAAACAAAGATTAATACCCCATAGGACACAATATTTACATTTTGCATTACGGCCACCGAAGGTTGAAATTATTCGGTAATTTTCGAGAAACCCTCGAATGCATCTTTTGCCATTAAAAAGAGTAAAATGAAAAAAAAGGAATAGAAATGGTGAACACTTGTAAAATATAAAATAATGATTAAAAACATATTTTTCATATAGCTAAGCTATACTCTTTCATATTGTCTTGGTACAGTTTATCATTTTCTACCAATCTCCTTTCCGTAACATATTTCTACTTTCCCAATCTTCCACCACACTTTTCTCACGGCACAGGGGTTCCGTCGCTTTATTTAATTTGAAATTCTTTCCAAATGCAACACGCTGCACCACAATTCAACCACCAATCTTCATCCGAAGACATTGTTTTCCGAATGAGGCTGATTTCCTTTTCGTCCCGGAGCAGTCCCAGTCGTAACCGTTCCTTCCGGCACAAGTAGACCGATCCGCTCCCGCGATGACGTCCGCGTCCCCGGTAGGCGGCTCTCGGAGTGATGGGACCGGTCAATCTCGGTCCGTCAGCATCCTTGTTGTATCTTGTGTCGATCTGTGGTGTGATTGCAGTTCTTTTTGGCGCCGTCTTTATGGAAATGGGGGCCATTATTGCCGGCTAAAACGGCCGGGAAGGGGTCGCAGGTTGTACGGGTGGCTGGGAGAAGTTAATTGTTCTTCGGCGGGGGAAGGCCCACTGATGATGAAGGTTCGTTGTGGCTCTGGGGGGTAGGACTGGGTGCAACAGGCTCCTCGAGAGGAGCGTCGGGGAGGAATGATTTGGACTGTTGCGGGTGAGGAGGGTCTCCCGAACAATCCTCTGTCAGAGCTTTAGGTGGAGGAATAGGTTCCGGATCAGGAGGTAAGGGAAGAAGGTTTCTCAAAACTGCCCGGGAGCTCTTGACGTCCTGGCCTTGGGCAGGAGGAGTACGATGACCTGCAGCCCTTCCCCACAGGTGCATTGTTTTGCGGGGGTGGGATCCTGGGAACTCCCCGGCGGCTCAAGGGACGCCCCTTTGGGTTCACCCAAAGGGATTCCCTGGCAATGGGGAAAACCCTGCCTGGTCAACGGTACGCCAGTGGCGCTTTGGCCGTCCGTGGGAGCGAATAGCCACCCACCCACAACAATAGGCGTCAATAGGAGGCTTTCTGAAATGTAGGTGTGGAAAATGATGGAGAAGTGAACCGAAAGGAAAACAAATGAGGAAGTACTAGGTATGGTGGGCGAGAAGAGGGGCTTGTTGAGAGAAATCATAAAGGAGGCAGGAAAAATGAATGAAGGGCGTATTGATCGGCAGTGGGATGCTGAAGACAGTGATAGGATAGGGATAGGTTGAACGGGATGAAGGGAGGAAGTACTCAGAGATGAAGAAGGACTTGTTTTGAGTAGAATGTTGGGTTGTGCTTTGTTGGGAGAGACGAGAGAATGTATCACTGTACCATTTTATAGGCGGTGCCCATACATATCCTACCTTAATCGGTTGAATATCAATTATAACTTGAGTAAAGGTCTGTTCCATAGTTGAACCACTATGACGTGATTTAAGTATCGCCATTTCCCCTATTGGTAATGCAGAAATTTCAAAAAAGTCACGCGTGATTATGTTTTGAAGCGAAATTTCGGTATGCCTTTCCACAATCTGCTAAGGTTCCAACAATTTATTCAAATTAAAAAAGACATTGTGCGGATGTTCACCCTGTTAATGCTTTCATGTAGCACATGCAATCTATTCGCTCCCTAGAAGATCTTTTGTGCGGTTCCAAGGTGATTACCGCTTCCTGCCAATCGTGTCGATCTCGCAGGCCCACCTCTTCGGAGCGTGTGGGTGAGCGTCGAACGAATTAACGCTCTTGGACAACGTTTCGCTAAAGTCAATCGGCCGGCAGCCGCCACACGCTCCGAGGGCGAAGCTGGGCACTATCTGCACCCACGGGGCTTCTGGCCGTCAATGAGTTAGTTACGCTGCCACCACCTTGAGTTACGCTATTCGTTTTTTTTTTTGGCTCTCGGCTTGTGTGGTGAAAATGCTTGCAGACCAGTGTTGGTTTATAATTCTTCTCTTCACTTAATCCTTATGAATCATTGAACCCTGCGCTGAACTCAAGCTACCGCGGCTTTTGGCAGGCACCCTCCTAAAAGGCGACGGGGCAGTTTAATCCGTACATAAAATATGTTAATGTTGATGTTCTGAGTTCTTTTGATTAAAATGTTTGATGTTTTTGGTGTGTTTACTGAATGAAGGCATGATTTCTCTTTCGCTTAAATTGCAAATGACGACGAATCCTAAACATACCATATCGTGATATTAATGAAAATGACAATCCATATTTTACAAAAAATAACGGCATTATCAAATTTATGCCGAATCATTAAAAGGTTTTAGTGATTGTAAATATAGAATGAATTTGTGATTTACACAAAAGCTCTCGTAACAAAAGTTATCGGATTTACCTCAACTCGTGTTTTTTGTCCTAGAATTTATGGCAAGACAATATTTTCCGCTACACGGGTAGATTATTCGTTAACATATTTTTCTTAATTTGTTTCCTATTTTAATTAGTAATACATTAAGATCGTCAACACTTAACACCGTTAACACTTTACACCTCAAGTGCTTTCTTTTTGAATTCCTAAGTAGATATATTTCATGAAAAGTCATAGTTCTATAAATAAACAGGCCCCTTCCGTGCTCTATTCAGCATTGGCTGGTGTGGGTGATAGTATATTTACATATTCTTTTAATTTTTCATTTCGGAAGCCACATAATTTGTATACAAAGTGTCGGGAAAAGTTTCGGAAAAATAAATTTATTTTAGTAATTGCTACAATGCCTAAAAGTTCTTCAAAGTGAGCTTCGACTTCTTCCTTGAGCGTCGACACACTTCTGCCATCGGCTTTTCCGCTACTCGAAGGCTCCCTGATAGGCGGATTTCGAATGGTGCTTAAGGATACGCGTGTAGGCTTCTTCGGCGGCACTGACAGGCCTATAGGGTCCCATGGTGTCGTCCTCTGATGTATGGTAGATGGTAGAGCTCCTGCGGGTGGCTATTCTACCCGCTCATGTCCTCCAAATTCCAACTTTAACTTAGCCTGAATCGTGAAAATGCATTTCCGAATGAAATATACCGAAACCGCGCAAAACCACAAAATTCGTAAGCTCAATTATATACCTGATTCAGATCATTTCTGAAACATCATATGTGCAATTCACTATTGTCATCAATTATCATTTAATCAATGATTAGCTTCGAGCAAACGTTGGCATCACAATGTAACAATTTCATAGTGTAAAATTCATTCGCCTTGAGCTAGATTCGAACCCGGATCTCTTGATGTCCGGCCAGCTAAGCATCTTACACACCGAAATGTTGGTGCCTTTAAAGGAACTTAAATTTTTAAACACATATTTTTGGAAAAAGAGCAATTCCCACCGAATGCCTACCACATTGGGAACACCGAAATGGAATTTGTAGACTCAATTAAATACGTAGGCGTTACCCTCACTCACGACCTCTCCTGGGTGAAACACATACGGGGAATATGTGGGCAACCTAACAAAAAAATAGGATTTATTAGAAGAGTACTGGGTAAATGTGATGAAAAAGTCAAAGAGAAATGTAATCTGTCGCTGGTTAGGCCTCATTTTGAATATACTGAAAGTATATGGAATCCTCACGAAGTTGTATTGATTGCCGAATTGGATCGCGTGCAGCGTAGAGGAGATAGCTTTGTAAAGAGTTGTAATGATCAACTTAGTAGCGTATCCAAAATATTAGAGCATCTATGCTGGGAATGACCCACGGAGGGAAGGTTAAATTACAGATTGAAACTCTTGCATAAATTGGAAGGAGGTCTCTTTAACAGTGATGTTGAGAATGTATTATTACCTCCATCGCACTACGGTAGGAGAGATTATGCTAATCAAATTAGAGAGATTAAGTGTAGAACAGATAGATTTAAGATGTCATTTTTTCCACGAACGATAGGGGACCATAACAACATTGTTCGACCGCGGTAGAGTCATGATCGGGTAAAATTATTCTGGTGTGTCAAACCCCCTGTCACACACCCTAGCGATGGCTTGTAGGATATATAGTATATATAAGTAAAAAAATAAAATAAAAGATGTTGTGACGAAATGCCGTACATACAATGTCACAGGTATTTGTAGCGCCACAGTCCATGAGTTTAAAACCAAATATAAACACAAGGGATGTTTTACCTTTGTAAATTCCAAGTAACTGCGGGAGATGCTGTGATAGTAACTTTTTGATGGAGCTATCGCTAAATGCGCATTGAAATGCAACAATTTCAGAGCGTCTAAATCATTCACCTTGACTGAGATTCGAACTTGGCTCCTGAGCTTAACTGGCTAAAGTGCCCAGTCGGACATCGAGGGATCTGAGTTCGAATCCCTGTCAAGGACAATGATTTTCATACTCTGAAATTGTTGCTTTTTAATTCACATTTAGCGGATGATCTGATGAATTTTCACAAACCATTGTGAGCCAGGAAATGGATAATAAATCACTAGAACTCACCGAACGACCGAACGAAGTCATCACGAAATTATCGATCGATACATCTGTTCGAACTTAAGTGTTCATTAAAAAATCTGTTAAGGCTAAATAAATATAAATAAATGAATAAATAAATAAATAAATAAATATATATATATATATATATATATATATATATATATATATATAGCAGCTCTGTGGCATCTGGGAGTTATTATTTCTGCGAGGTTATAATTAAAGTTTGAGAACAAATGAGATATATTTGTGTTTTTATTCCTAAAAGTAATTATTTATATTTTTCAGTGAATGCTGATGACACAATAATTTTCTCAGAATTGCGTGCAGACTCGTCCCCATTCTAACATAGATGGCACTTGTCACGTTACTCACGAGTCGCCTCGTTTCCCTTCCGTGGTGTGGTGTGAATCGTCGAGGACCGCTCACTTTCTGTGATCGAGGATTGAGGCTTTGCGATCTAGATCAATGAATTGCTCTGGGTGGATTAAGTAATTCCAAAGTGGTCTCGAAAGTAAATGAAGCATAGCATAGTGTACTAAAATGGCAACTTAATTGGAATCGGAAGTTCATCCAGGACGCAGAGGGGGGGGGGAGTAGCCCCCACGAAAGTGGTTGAAGCAGTCCTTATGTTAGGTATTTGGCCGAAGTCTTTTTTAAAACTAAATGCTAGAATTATGAACCTCCAAAGAAAATTATCAGTTCCGACCTTGAATTATCTTTGCTCCTGATAGGCTTAAGATTTGGCTCTGATGGATGGGGCTTAGATTTTTTTTGCGGAGTGTAAGCTTAGCACCAATCTTTCCTCCGCTACAATGTCAAAAGTATTAGATACGCGTTACGAAACGTAATGCCTTACATAATTGACCATCATCTTGAGGAGGGCAATTTACGATATAATCTAAAATTTCAATCGCGGAAATGGCTGCGGTAATCATTATTGATTTTATTTTTTACGTTCGGCATTTTTGTTTATTCTTCAAATCTAAAAAGATAGCCGCTTCATGTTTTTACGCGGATATTTGAAAGGTGTGAATTGGACGAGCTCAGTCAACAATTCTCGGAGGTTATGCAACCCATGCGTTATTCGCTGTCTTCTTGGCGTTGTCCCCGGAGCCTCCGCTCGCTTGGTGTGTCGCTACTTTTCCCCTCTGGACTATCGGATTATCGTTGCGCAGCTGTTTAATCACACATTCATCCTTGCTAGTGCAGTTGCTGTGCAGAAGCTGCTTCACCGTGGCCGTTGTCCCCTTCAAGTGCCGTCGATGTGGTGCGAGGCATTGCCCTCGCACCGAATGAAACGGTATCTCGGATCGGTGGTACGTATCACCGGTCGACTCCAGGATCGGCTCCGTGATGTCTTGTCCATCAGTTAGTGACGGAGGCGAAACATTTATACAGAATGCCAATACCTTACCTGTCAGTGGTCACCTAGGAAATCTATTGTTAGTCCTGAACATCTTCATACTGAAATAAAACTAGTGATTGGGACCTTTTCTCTCCTATTTCACTTAATCAATTTGATGTGATTAGTATTAAGAAAGTTCTGCGAAAAAAAGGAACGTAGTCGGCGATGACAGCATTCCAGGGTAATCATCTTTTCGTATATAGTAAGTCAGGAAATGTATAATAGAAGTAGTGTTCGAATTGATTTCGGCGTGGTATAATTTAGCCTTTGAGGACACCCAAGTTGTCATTGGCCATGTAGAGATTAGAGTTGAGCATATACTATCCGAAAAGCGAATAAAAGATATTCATTTTTGGCACATCTAAAACATCTTCCTCCCCCTTTGGTTCCTTTCTTCGGATTATGCAACTTCTTCATATTTGCGCGCCACGCTTTTTCAAATATGTAAAGGATTCGTAACAATGAAGAATACCATTTGTTTTTAATGGGAATTCTAATTGTGTTAAGAGATCCTTTGCTCCTGTTCCCGGTGCCACAGGCCCGTTATGTCCACTGTCAATATTTATGCATAACGAATTCGGATACTGTTTAAGATTACTTCTTACGTTATGAGGGGGCATTTAGGCACGCGATTGGCAGTATCGGGCATGTCTAGAATATTTCATCGAGTGTTCTTCTATAACTTTTCGAATGATGGCCGTCCATTTTTGTCACATTTCTTTAAGTGAGCACATATATTCCACTTAATCCAAAGGTGATATACTAGGGCTGTCCAGAAAGTTAACCTCCCATAGACTATGGAAAAAAAAACACAAAAATAGATACAGAAAATTCATTATTTACATCTGAAAACTGCATATATCTACTATTTTTTCCACACAATCGCTAAATAGATCTAAGAATTTGCCATATCTCTTAAATAGTTTAGAAATTCCTTCAGCATAACATTCTCCCGCCTGAGATCGCAACAATCGATGGCAGCATCTCGAAGTTCCTCGTCGAGATGAGCACAAAACTTGTGGTAGCCTAACTTTTCAGTCGTGTTTCCATGCACCAGACTCCTAAAAATATATGTAAAACTTTGCGAAGAATTCAGATATCGTAAAACACCAGTTTGGACGAAATTTGTCGTCACCTTTCTGGAGCAGTTCATTGTTCCCTGTAGATGGATGGCCAGTTCTTGAACATCATGGGCATTTGCCCATTCACTCTTAAACTAACAACACCACTGACGCACGGCACTGTCACTCATCACTTAGTCTGGGACCAGCACAAATTTACCGTTGAATGTCAGCAGCTTTTAAGTTTCATGCCAGTAAAAATCTTATCACTGAACGAACTTTAAATTTGGTGGGAATGCCAATTGAACCTCATCACTAAACGGAGTATACATTTAATGGGATTTCCAATTGTATTTTTCATTTTGACTCGCTCCTGTGAATAAACCACAACCGGTGCGGCCTTCCAAACACTGCAGCTCGAGGAGTACTGCCCTAGCGTGTATGTTTGAATGAAGCGAACATTCGGCTCCCTCCACTACTTCGCTCGATACATGCAAACGTATGTTACTTTCTGGACATTCTGGTATTTGACAATGACAATACAATTTCACTCGAAACGAATAGTTGAAACGAAATGGAATTAAAGACCTCGGCAATGATAGCGAAACTGAATGTTTGGCGTGTGGAGTGGAAGGGCTTCCACGGGGATTAGCGCATTCCGCTGACAAGCGTTTTCCAAAGGCTTGAGAGCTTTCTATCTCATATTACCTTCCCTTTCTATTTTACAGACAGCCACGGCATTTCATTCCACCACATACATTTTATGCATATTATTAGGTACACCTGATTAACGGTATGTATATTGGATTTGGGTGGCTATAATGTTTAAGATCCAGAAATGGTCGTTTCTAGGTAATACAGAGGCAGTGACTCCAAAAGATTTGTCTTTTCCGAGGTTCTAAAATTTCCTGTCCTCCCTGGGAGCGATTTCGTTAAGGTCTTGAAATCTAGATTTTCTTTGATAATAATGCGTGCGTTCGCGTCACGGCTACGGCCATTCTCGATTCCCTCGCGCGTAAACACTTGGGGGGAATCGTTTGAGGTCCTGACGCCAAAATGTCATATTGTGAGTCCTTACCGAATAACACCCCTGGACCATCGTCGGTAGTTAATCTCTTTACGGCAAAAGTTCCATTTCGACTGTTGCGTCAAAGTTGTCCAGCCCTGTGCTGCACCCTTTAACCCTTGGTCAGTAAATCATCCAATCATAATACCCGCCATCAAAACAAATCCATCTTCTCCATTCTCTCCCACTCTTTCCCCTCAACCTCTCATCCTATTATCCTCTTCGGTTTACAATCCTCTCTCACAACGTACACCTGTCTCGTTGGCGGCGGGGTATCGCCCTTGCTTGCCAATCCAGAGGGTATGGGTTCGATTCCCACCTAGGTGGGTGTTTTTCTGTCCAGGTGATTGAGTGTTCGTAGTTGTTTCTATTGCTTATAAGTCCGATGCAAAGGCCAAAGTGCTGTTTTCAAATTAGTTTTAAGTAAATACACACTCAACACCAAATGACTTTCTTTTTCTGATAGATCTGATTGAACCCATTCTTTCAATATATTCTATGCAGCACTTCTTCATTTTTTAATACTTTTTCCATACAAAAAATATTTATATTTAAATTTTCTCCACGCCACATTTAAGTGCTTAAGAGAGATATTTCCTCAGTCTCTCTTGCCCGAGAATTACAGCGTTTCAGATAAAACGTTTAGTAAGTTTTATCCTCAGTATCATTTCTTTTGTCTTTTAGTAGTTCCTTTTATGTATTCATAGCTATTTTACCATCTGCTTCCTACTTTTCGTTTCTCCTATTTACAACTTCCATTCCATTTAACAATACTTCCAAGTCATTGAGATAACCTTCTCCACGTTTCTTCTTTCTATGACCACCTTGGCCACCTTGTCCTTCTTAGACATTTTAATTATACGTAAAATGCTCCAGTAATAATAAAATTTTTCCTACATGATCTTGATTTTCATCTAGAAGTTTCCTTTAACGTTTTCGTCCTGTGTAGCACCCATGATTTTTAAGATCGAGCAATATTTCTGGGAGGGAGGGGTCATGGGGGTCCATCCCTCCCGTTACCTCTTACGCCGACCGATTGACCTCCACGGAACTGTCAACCGTCGGCGCAATTTTCGAAATCCCCTCGTAATGAACTTACCGCGCATGCGCGCCATGACGGATCTACAGGTAGTCGCGTGCCAGCGCATGTGTGTGTATGTTTGTCTGACACATTGTGTATCGGATTTCCGGAATGAAGGGATGAGGTCGTGGACCAGACGCTAATCTCTGAAGGCTCCATAAAACTCTCACGTGACAGCTGGGTTCAGAGGTCACACATGATTATAAGTTCACTTTCGAATCTATAGTTTTTGCAAATGGGTATTGTTTTTAGAAAATAAGAAGTCTGTGGGTGAGTGTCCTGGAAGTGTGCCCTTGCACGAGTATACAAGGTTTGTATAAAAGTACCGGGAAAAAATTTGGAAAAATTGATTTATTTCAGATATTGCTAAAATTTATCCGAGTACATCCCTTGAGAGCGTCGACACACTTTTGCCGGCGGTTTTTTCACAACTCGAAGGCTCCCTGGCTGGTGGATTCCGGAGGGTCCTTAAGGGTACGAGCGCAAGCTTCTTTGAAGATTTGACTAAGGGTCTCATGTTGGTGTCCTTTGAGGGAGGGAGAATTTCAATTTTGGGAATAGGAAATAGTCTGTTGGTGCCAAGTCGGAACTGTAAGGGGGTTGGGGAATCGTGGCGATGTCGTTTCAAAATGCCTTCGCAAGCAGACACTCGACTCTGCACTTTTGGTCGTTCGTCAAGGCCTTCGAAACGAGTTTAGCGCAGATCTTTCGCATCGCCGAATTTGCGGTGATAATGATGTGTACTTTCACTGTCTTATCAATGCCAAAACTACCATCTACGATCATGCGCACACTTAATCGACTGTCTGAATTCAGCACTTCACTAAAACACGTCAGTAAAAAATTGTTACTGATACTTTTTATACAAACCTGTTATAGACGGACGCATAGATCGATAGGCTCCTCATCTCAGATCCAGGGAGGGTTTCAGTTCGATCGCCATACAGAGGGCGGCTCCCGCTCGCCTCCTCCCCCCACCCCACTCCCTTCTTTCCCGCCGCGCCGTCGACTGTTGTCAACTCCAAGGGAACGCAACGGCGTTTGTGTTTGTTTACTCGCCGTTCTTTCGCGTCGATGCCTTTGAAATTCCAAATCCTTCCGCTCCCTTTGCCGATGCCCTGCCGCGTATAAATAGTGGGTGGCACTGATGTCCCGCCCCATGCCCTCCTCCCCTCGCTCGCTCCCCCTCCCCTCGAATCCCCCGCAGCCCCCTTCGGACCTCCGCCCCTCCTCCCTCCCTCTCTGCCTCTCGCACTGCTATTTGCGCGATGAAATCCAAAAGATTGTCCATTAGGCGCCGAAACTCCGCTGTTACTCTCTTTCGTTCGATTATTGCATTTCGTTTCTTCAAACGCTTTACGTGACCTGGATAGAGATCAACATTCCAAATTTTGTGAAAATTCCGTTCAATTCATAGATTTTGTAGGATAAGTTTCTGTGAAGTGGTGGAGCTAGATTTGTACTACGTCGTTATAATAAAATGAGTAACGTATCCAAAATTGTTTTAGATATTTTAGTACCATGCAAGCCACCGCTAGGGTGTGTGGCAGGGGTGAATAATACACACCAGACTAATTTTGACCCGAATATGACCCCTACCGCGGTCGGATAGCATTATTCTCATCCCTTATCTTTCGTGAAAAAAGTGATATCTTAAATATATATGTTCTACACTTAAACTCTTTACTTTTAATAGCATCATCTCACCTATCGTAGTACGATGGGGTGAATAATACATTTTCAAAACATCACTGCTAGGTAGTCGGTCATCCTGGAGTCTCAAGCGCTCAAGACCTTCGAGACGAGTTTAGGGTAGAACTTTCGCATCGATAATTTTTAATTGACAATGGCATGCACTGTCACTGTCTTATCATTGCCAATACGATGTGCGATCTTGCGCACACTTCACCGACGGTCTGAATTCAGCACTTCACACGCAACTCAGAAAAATTGTTACGGATAATTTTTGATACTTTAGATAATTAAATGAAAATTTAGATAAAAAATAAATTAAAATTAAATAAATATTAGATAATTTTTGTACAAACCTTTTCCACTGGGTGCTTGTGACGCAGGCGTACTTGTTTGCCTTCGTTCCATGGAGTGACACACATTTCACTCGACTGTTTTCACTCAGGGGTTCCTTTCTGAATCGGTTAATTTCTTTTCAGACATGGGAAAAGGTACTATTTGAAGCTTACAACGAAAGGAATTGACTTGAAGATGTTATGCTGCAACGAAATCTTGATTATAATAAAAATGTTCGGTCTGTGGAAAAGCAAAGTGTCTTCTTTCATCAGAAAGGAATTTCGTTCAAAAGAAAAGGACGCAGGCAACACGCACGCACATTGTGCATTAACTTGCATATTTTACATTGATTGGAATATTTTTGACGATAATAAATATCCCGACTGTACACCTCAGGATGCTTCTCAATAGAGTGCATCTCCAGGAAATCTAGGCGTCTGGTAACTAACTCTATTTCCCCCTCACCACATCTTCTTTTGATCGGATTAGTTGTGTTTTCATCTTTTATGAAATCCTTCTTAAAGTCAGCGGGGTCAGCCTGTGATTTAAACCCACTTTGACTAGCTAAGTCCTAACGTCGTAAGGAGGATCATCTATCCTCGCCAAGTGTCGATCTACAAGTTCTTCCGCACTGAAGGCAGCGGTCGTTTCCTTCGCTGCTTCGACCGCGGCGTCCTTCCGTAAAAACAAGTTGTTGTTTCTAAGGTCGCGGGATTTAAATCGGGGATGTTTGAGCGAGATGGATGAGTAATTTCTTTAATCCAAAGGTTCGCACTCTTTCGACTTCCGGAAGACTGTGCTTCCTGCGATAACGTTTCGCGAACTGCCTAACATGCCGAGTGCCCGTCCTACACCGGCGTTTTGCACCGTGATGCATGTACTGCTAAACAAAAAAAGTTGTCGAGCATCCAGTTTTTTGTAGCTCGACCGAGGAATGTTGTTTTAAGTGTAGTGACCGTTTCTGTTAGGCGTCCGAACGAATATTTCCGAGACATTAATCGAAAAATTATGCGAAATTCACTTTCTTTTTGGCCTCCTCCTTCTCGGAAGAGCGGCGTTCTTAGGGAATCTCAAGTGCCTCCTAATGCGAGACGTACGATACTTAGTGCTAGCGCAACAAAGTTCACACTCTGTCACATGTCGCTAAGGCGCCTGTACACTGATCGGCGAAAACAAAGTGTTGTGCTATATTTGTCGAAGATTATCTTCTAGTTGCAGTTTACATATCTCGGAAGTGTTTTGGACCAATACGGTCAAAGTGGTAGGGACGTAAGGAGAAGAATTGCGCTAGGCAAGGAGGCTTTCTCAAGGAGGAGGGAGTTGATGACGGGGACGTTGAGTAGGGATGTTAAGACAAGACTCGTAAAAACTCTGATATGGAGCGTAGCTATGTACGGCGCGGAAACGTGGTCGCTGAAGCAGGAGGATAGACGTAGATTGGAGGCTTTTGAAATGTGGGTGTGGAGAAGAATGGAGAAGGTGAAATGGACCGAAAGGAAAACAAATGAGGAAGTACTGGAAATGGTGGGTGAGGAGAGGGGTTTGTTGAGAGAAATCCTATGGAGGCAGGAAAAATGGATGAAAGGCGTATTGAGCGGTAGTGGACTGTTGAAGAGGGTAATAGAGGGGAGAATGTTGGGCAAGCGAGGTAAGGGTAGGAACAGCATAGGGATGTTGGACGGGATGAAGGGAGGAAAGAAGTACACCGAGATGAAAAGGGACCTGATATAGATTAGTTTGCTAGGTGGGGAGTCACAAAATGTTTATTTGATAGTTGTGTCCATCCAAAAACCTACCTTAACCGGTAGATTACCTAATAATAATCTTCTAGTTGACATTTCGAGTTGAAACTTGGAATTGGGTTTTTTGGTTGCTAATTTACTTGTAATTTTTTTAAAATTTACTAAGACTTTTTTCGGTGCAATATCTTAGTAAATGGACCTACTAAGTGGGAGCTGTGCACGACTTTTTTAGTCCATCGTATCATTAAAAGCAGTCGTTTATTTTAGCCCGATATCGTTGAACTAACATTGTTTTCCCATAATAATCATGTCAGATTTATGTCGGTATAGTTTATAAATGCCATTCATACATATGTGCAGTGAAAGTTTTATCTGCATTATTTCATGGCAACATTTCAACTGACGTCTTAGCTAGTTGCACCGTCTGGGTGTGATTAGGACGTGCGTGTCGTGATTCTGCATAGTGTGATGAACTCACGAAGGGAAATATGCGTCGTTTGTGGTATTGCCCACTGGGTGATGACGATCATCCTCGAATCCGGTTGTGTGCTGTCTGCAGCATGTTTTTACGGAAAGTACATTGTTTTAAAAAAGAATATTATGAAAGTCACCGATGCGTATCGTATCTTATAGAACATCTATCATATCCTTAGAAGACAAAGGTGATGAAGGCCCTAAGGAATAAGAAAGCAAAATTAATCAATTAAATGCGGAGGGCATGAATTAAAGTAGGTAGAATAGTTCATTCAAAAAGTGAATCAGACTAGAATAGACAAGGAATCAAAGAAGAATTACTTTGAGTAAGGGAGCTTATGAAAAGAGGGGCAAGTTTTTGACAGGGAACGTAAGTTAATATGAAAAGAAAAAATATGGGGAACGTAATTAATATATTGTCGTGGTTGGCAAGACTTATAAGTGTAACTATAATTTCTTCTTTTTCTTAAAAGCAATAATTAACTACAAAGGTATCGTAGATAATCTTATCTCTGATATCTTTTTTTCTTCTGATTAACATCAGACCACAAAGAATACGTTATCATTAGAGTCACTGTGCACCTCAAAGTCGTCTTGAATTTCTGTAATATGCTTGGAGTTACGATAATAAAATATGCTTCCCGGAGGGGCTGTAAGTAGAGCACTCTAGTACATAGCCAAAGGGTCGTTTTCTGAGGCCATGCGGAATTAATAACTTGATATATGGTTTTTTATGCTTTTTCAAATACTAGTTGCATTAATGAGTTATTTTGCGAGTTAACCCATAGCACAAAAAATACTAAAGACTTCTTTTGAAACCTTATTGAATCAATCGAATCCCTTTGGGGGTAATACGAGGGATGTCCAAAAAGCAACTTGCGTTTCGGCCCAGCTTGGCGATGATTAAGGAGGCTAGAGGCACCATCTTGGTGTCTAAACGTCCCTACACTCAGTACGTATCCTGCCGAGGTAGCGTGCAGACTATGGTTCCTCTACTTTGCTCATATTGCGAACTGTGAAAATGTGCGCTGCGATAAAAATCCAGGGAGTTGTGAAGTGCGATATGTGATTATGTTTCCGCTGGCAAAAAACCACAAGCCAATTGAAATTCATGAGCAATTTTGTGAAATGCACGGAGACAGAATAATGATTGAAGGCAGAGTGAGGCAGTGGTGCATTCAGTTTTAGAATGGCAACAGCACCAATGTTCACGGCGAGGACCGCAGCATAGCCTTTTGGTCGGCCTAGCCTTGTGACAAATGAACTGACAGTGAAAATCAACTAAATAATTCGTAAAAATCGCCGATTATACGATTACGGATCTCTCTCGCTAGACGTGGATTGCAACACAACGCTTTGACAGTGTCGCAGAATTGCATCCTGGTGTAAACAAGTGATTAAAGTGTAAGGCGGTAGATTTCTTCAGAGACGGAATTGAAATGGTGGTGTATCGTTATGATATCTGCCCGAATTTGAATGGCAACTAAGTAAAAAAATAGTTTAGAAATCTTCCTTTTCAAATGTATATAACTAAACTCCGTCTTGTCCCTAGGTTCATATTGTATTTCAATGCGTTCGTTACTTTTTGGACAGTCCCCTTATTTGAATAATGATCCTTCTGCTCGAAAATTGCATTCCAGTTTGAATTTGGCCACAACGAGAAACTTACTGGATCTTAATAAATTGTTTCTTCATCCTGGTTTTAAAGTTTCGATGCGACGTATCGATTTTCAGGGTTGGAGGTCGAGGCGCTGCCCTCTGCGTGTCCCTCCCTCACGTGATTAGCGCGTAGTGGCATTCTGAAGGTCGTTTGGAATTTTCAAGGCCTCCGCTTCCATTTATTCGACCATCAAGGAGGCCACACAGGTATGCCCCCCGTTGACCAACCCCTGAAATGTAGTGCTCGCCCCGACCGTTACCCCGGACCCTTATCTGGCCGGGGTCATCTCCCCACCGTAATTGGGGTCTCGCATATTTCAGCAGTACACATTAAGCAGGCAGCACGCAGGGTGCCGGATGTAGTAAACCCTTACCCCAGGGTTCCCGTACTCCTATCTCGGCGTCCGGAGTGATTTTTTTACCTTTGGGGATAAAAAGAGGCGACTTCCATTATACTTTATTTTCATTTCCTCTCAATCCGGCTCAAGGTCAAACCCTTTCATTCCCTTTTTTTTTTAAATCGGCCGATTCAATCGTTCCGTTCTGATTCGTTCGACGAGTCTGCCCTTGAAATGAAGCTCTAATGCGAATGATGGAAGCAAGTTTTTCTCCTCTCGTCCGCGCTTTTTTCTGTCGACGAAGCGCTAATCCATGGGGTTTCCTAAAACTTTTTTCCCCGCAGTCCGCGTATTTTTTTATTTCTTGTTCAATAATCTTTCAGCAGAAATGAAAGGAGTCTTCGGAAATGGAACTGTACATTAATTGTGAATGCAACTTTGCTGGGTTTCTTTTTTATGTTGTCAAAAAGTTATAGCGTGAATAGTAAGTTGCGTTGTAATTCCGGCGTGTTTTTTTTCATGTGAAGTCTTATATGTACACCGGTGATTTGCAGAAAAGGGGTAAAAGCGTTCGAATAAGCAGGAATGGGAAGAAATTCAAACTTTCAGCTAAATAAATCATCGCTTAACGTGGTTGAGATGGAATCGTATGCATCTGGAGTTGGAAGAGATAGTTTGGCTATCGTACTTAAAATGGTTTCCCGCTTCGTTCCGTGACCTTCCGTTTCGTATGGAAGACTAGAGCAATTCGCATTGGTCCCACTGTTATGACAGCGCTTGTGTTGCCACGTATAGCACTGCTCCTATCTTGTTTAAAATGGATTTTAGAGGCACATTTGTCTCGAGGAAATTTGTTTTCTCATATTTGGCTGAAATAACTAATAATTAACTTCGGAGACTGTAATCTAAGAGCCCATAAGTATCACATGTAGGCAAGTTAAAATAGAGAAAATGTAATTCTGCCGTAAATAGCCAATATTATATGCCGAGCGGTTTGCTGCAAATATTCGAATTTTAAAATTTTGAACCTGAAATTTTCACTTAAATAAAATATAACTCCCAAATTTATTTTTAATTTAATCACCGATTTATTTAACTACATTCACTTATCACATCAAATACATGCACATACTCTTGCAACTTATAAATCATCCATACAACCTAGTGAAGGTGCCATTAGGGATCCACAGATTCCCGCTAAAGATCTGCTTCTGCACAATGCCCCGCAAACCGTCGCAAGGACGTGTGGCAGGGGGTGGTAGATCATCAGCCATTTTTCTACTCGTACATACACTCAATCTATTTCTTCGGGCACCTGGTACCCCGCGATACACCAAAAACCTCGTGGAAAGGGGGCGATCGAACACCAATCATGCACATGACGACATATACAAGTATTTGTATTACGAGCATAAGATGATTAGCTTTAAGATAATTTTAGATGTGTAATAGATAATTCTGACGCTAATTTCTCTGGCTTAATGAGTAAATATTAAACAATACCAAGCGAATATAACAAGATATCGCGAAAAAGGATCAATAGAATAGTTTTTTAGGAACCCTGCCGTATGGGAATTTTCAATGCTCGCCAAAATTTCATTGCAAAAATAGAAATATAATGAATAGCAGGAGCAGAGACGAACAATAGCGATACTAAATCGTCGGCCGTATTTTAAATATTGTAATGTTACAATGAGCATCAAAGTTGAATGTGTATAATCTATGGGTCAACATTTGGGCACCAGTATCCAGGGACCGCTATTGTGCGTAATTTATTGTTGCAAAATTTAATTTTGCTATCTAATATCGAGAAAACCTTTCCAACAATTTAATTAATTTAAGTTAAAGGCGAATAAAGGTCTATACCTGACAAGGATTAATAACAAGAGACCATTGCGATTAGAAATATCTTCCATCACCTTCCAGAGAAAGTTAAGGCAGAGAGAATTAACGCGGAAAATTCACACCGATTAAGAGATTATTTGGTTGTTTCTTGAAAAATCTAGAATTTCTGATTAAACTAAGCCAACTATACGATGTGCTACTCGTTCGAAATTTTTCCTGACGTGCTTATGTATATTTCCCATCTCCAGGAATATATTTGCAGAGTTTCTATAAATCCCTTACGTCGCAAGCTCTGCGCATTGAACCATAGATCCAACCAAATTAAGTTGGGCAAGACATGAAAGTTCGCGTGAAGTGAACGTATCTAGGACACGTGTACAAGATCCGCCATCCGAAATGATATGTAGGAGGGGGGAGTTGAATGACGCGTATGAAAAATTAAAGGCCGGTAAAAGGGGGGGATTTTTAATTCAGGGAATAATGCAAATCATACAAGGTTTGTACAAAAAGAGTCGGTAACAATTTTTTCCTCACATGTGCGTGAAGTGCTGAATTCAGACTGTCGTTTAAGTGTGATCGCATGATCGCAGATCGTATTGGTATTGATAAGACAGTAACAGCGCATGCCATTGTCAATGAAAAATTGGCGATGCGAAATTTCTACGCTAAACTCGTACCGAAGGTCTAGAGCACTTGAGACTTCATCGTAACCGACTACTTGACGGCAAACGGCATTGACGATTCCCCAAACCCCTTAAAGTCCCCACTTGGCACCAGCTGACTATTTCCTATTCCCTCCCTCAAAGGACACCACCATGGGACCCTAAGTGCCGTCAAAGAAGCTTTCACGCGTACCCGTATGGACCATCCGGAATTCGCCTACCAGGGAGCATTCGAGTCGTGGAAAAGCTGTTGGCGAAAGTGTCGACGCTCAAGGGATGTACTTTGAAGAATTTTGAGGCATTGTAGAAATATCTACGGGAATACATTTATTTTCTCAATATTTTATACAAACCTTTAATATTCATGAAAACAAATTAGAATGCAGCACCTTTTGTCGCCTCGGATCAGACCTTGACTGTGCAGGCGGTGACCTTACCCTCTCCCCCCCACCACACACCCTTGCGGCGGGTTGCGGGGTATTATGTAGATGCAGATGACTCTCAGTTCTCCATGATAAAAAACAAATAAACGATAGGGATAAATAGACATATCACTCACGCAGAAAAAATAAAATTGGTGCCTTGGAAAACAATAAAGGAGTGATCTCAGTAATCGTATTTCACTGCCGTAGTTAAAAAAATAAAGTATCTGAATTAAATCACGTAATTTGGAGTGCAGAAGTGCAGATATTGATATTATTTCAGTAGGAATAGAGAGCAGATTATCGAAATATATCGCCGACTACGAAATATTCTCGAAATCTTTCTCAGTTTATAGGAAAGATAGAAATGATGAAACAAGGAGGCGTGGTTATTCCTGTTAAAAACTGGCAAGTCGGCAGACCTGAGGCATTTTCTGATGTCGTCCATCAAAAAACTGTCGTCCAAACGAGCCTACGTTCCATTGCGCTCATTACAGCACCCGTAACCCAAATCATTACGTGTTAGAGTTAAAGCAGCAGATGCAAGGAATTATATCTGGATGCAATGATCGTGATGTGATAATTTGTGGAGATTTCAATCTTCCCTCAAAAGATTTGGACATTTACAATGAAAAACGGGCGGAAAAACAAAGACATCCAGGAATCGCTTGTGGACACATTTGCTAATGACGCCTTGTATCAATAAGAACAGATAGATTTAGATGTCATTTCTTCCACAAACGATAAGGGATCATAGTAACATTGTCCGACAGTGGCAGACTCATGTTCGGGTAAAAATTTGTCTGGTATGTATTCACCCACTGCCACACATCTTAACAGTGGCTTACAGGGTATATAAATAAATGAATAAGTGAAGTCGATGACCAGGGGTAAATCTATTCTTGATCTTTTAGCAACAAACTTATCGGAGCAGGTTTTTAATGTAGTTGACTGAGAGGGGATTAGTGATCATAAGGCTGTAGATCGTCCATTCTCCTTCGGGGTAGAAAACATATTCAGTCCTCAGAGGAAAAATTTACTATTTCAATAGGGCTAATTATGATAGAATTAGAAGTGAGCAAACCGACCCATTTCTAAAATTCTAAGAATTAAACCACGAGTATGGTGTTGAGGCAACGTGGAATCTTGATGTCAGCATTTCAGTGATTGAAAAGCCAATACATAGCAAATTTAAAGGACTACACGTAGAACTAAGATGGTATAATGCTGAAGGGCGGGGAAATAGGAGATTTAGGGGTATTAGTACTCAGCATACACAAATGCGCAGTTTTTAAATTTTGGAGCAAAAGAAGTGGCGAGCAGGACGTAATTCATGGCAAAGAGGGTTCAGCGCTAACGACAGCAGATCAAGTTAAATATTTGAAGGTAGGTCTAACACCGCGCCTTTCATGGGGAGCATAATCAGGGCAGTATGCGGATCCGCTTTAAAGAAACTCGACTTCATTAAACGGGTTGTGGAGAAATGTAATGAGAAAGTAAGAGTGGTGTTATTTTCAAAACCTCATTTGTAATACGCCGAAAGTATTTGGGGCCCTTGGGAGAAAGTGTGACTAAAAGAATTAGATAAAGTTCTGGGAAAATTCGCCAGATTCGTCAAAAATGTTACCATAAGAGGGCGAGTGTGACAGGGATTTTAGGGAAATGAAGGTGGGAATCGCTTGAGACGCGAAGAGAACAAGCGAAACTTAAAGACTTTCTGTGAAGTTCAAAGGCTCATTCAAGTTTCACAGCTTGAATACACAGCACAGGTTGAAAATCTTTTGTATTGTTATGATAAATGCCACAATTTGAATGGTGACTATGTAGAATAATAGTCGAAGGATGTGCCTTTCAATTGTATACTTGTCTTGTCACTAGGCTCATATTTTATTTCAAAACTTAAGTTGCTTCCTGGACAGCGCTCGTATCTTAATTACATCTAATAGGCTTATTTCTCCCTCCGTCCACCTCAGCCACCATTCTCCCTTGAACAGCGCATTGCCTCTCTCCTCCTTCAACTCATCCTGACTCCTTCGGATCATTTCCAACAGCCTCCTCTCTCTCTCTCTTTTACCCTTTTACATTCCCAGAATAAAATGACCAAATGTGATGAGTGACAAGAGTGGTGCGACAGTGCTGTCGTTCGTTCACGAGTGAACATAAATGCCCATGATGGTGACAGAATCATCTGCCCGTATATGGTGAAAATGAACTGCGCCGGAAAATTGACGAAAAAGTTCGTAAACACCGGTGTTTTACGATATCTAAAATCTTTAGGAAGTTTATCACAAATTTCTATGCTCTGTAGCACGGAAACAGGACTGGAAAGGTAGCTATTACATGTTTTGTGGTCGTCTCGACGAGGAACTTGAAGATGCCGTCATCGGCTGGCTCCGATCTTAGGGGGCAGAATTTTATGCTGAAGGATTATGAAAACTAGATCAGAGATATGACAAATGAATAAATATGTTTGGCGAATATTTATGAAACAATAGGGATATGCTGTATTGAGATGAAAATAATAAATATTCTGTATCCATTCCAATGTATCTGTTATAGCATAAATGATGTTATGACTCGTACTTTCTGGACAGAACTCTTATCTTTATTTACGAGGAATAATTGAACAGTTCTTTCGTTTAGGTTGCTCTCTTCACACCCTGTATTGTTTAAATGCTGTATTATTATTATTGTCCACAATATTTAATAGATTGAGGGCAATTTAATTGTAATTTAGCCTTTTTCCTGACCTCACTGGAAGGATGACGCTGACATTAATTCTTGCTTGCCCGGTGGTAACCAATGCAGTAATTTAATATCCAGGCGAGGAAAAACTCATCCAACGAAAATCCAATTTGCCTTCGAAATTATTTTGACTGCTGGGGATGGGGGGATTGCGCTCCTGAATCCCCGCGTCCTCATCACCCCGGGGTTCTTTGGCCCCGCGCGAATAAGCGGATTAAGCCCACGAAACCCATCCCAAATGAGTGTTCGGCCATCTTTAGGCGATGCCCTTCCGAAATGGCTTGGTTTTTCGACTCGAGGGGCTTCCATATTAGTCACAAAGTGGTCGTGTTTAGGGCCGCAGCCGCATGGTGGGGTTTCAATCGCACTTTTTGAGTTTCCCATCCGTTCATTCATCACTCTGAGGGAACGTAATGAGCAGTGACGCGATTTACGCTCTCTCTGGGCAGTTGGACCTTAGGGTAAGTGTCCTCTCCCGGTGGAGCGGCGGTGAAATTCACCGGAGGGCTCCATGCGTCGGTCCAATTATCAGCGTGCCGCGGAAAATATCGTGTTTGATGGGTGTAGGTTTGCATACATATGTTTGTTTTGCTTGGTTTTAATCTTACGGGTGGTGAACTGATAACCCCCGCAACACGCCCCCGCGGTGGCTTGCGGGGTATTATGTAGATGCATGTGAACCCCGTTATTTGCGGATGAAAAATTCCGATTTTTTCTGGAGTAAAGTGAAACCGCAGACATTAGCAAACGTAGTATTTTCTTTTTCTGTTCATGCGTAAGAAGTTTGGGCCTGTAATTCCTATGGTGGTTGTACTATGTCTTCTCGGAACTTTCTGCTGTTTGTTTGGGCCCATATGGAGGATTATGTTTCTTTAAATCATTAAGAATCAGCATTCCCCCTTTGTACACGTGCTTTCTTTATTCTTATTCGGTGGAACGTGGTTTCCTGTCCTTCCCGTCAAGGGGTAGGCAGTAGAGGGCGGAGATTGGGGTCACTCGGGCAAGATTGAACTTACCTTTCTGTTCTTCTCGAAGGAAAGGGATCGCAGGGGGTCAAAGCATGAGATGTCTCTCTGGATCCAGAAACTACCTCGCCTCTTCCAGAATTAATCTCCGAGTCGTAATTGCAGAGGCCACGATAGAGTCCCCCCCCGCCCACCCTTCGTTCCCACTCCGAAGCCCGTTGCCCACTCAATGCAGCACCACACTCGCGCACCGCGCCCAGGAGCCCCCCTCCTCGAAATCTAAATAAAGGGAGGCCTCTTCCAAGCAGCCCAATGTGCGCTCTTGGCTATCCTCTAAAAGATGTCTTCTCGCCATAGCGCCTTTATTCTATGTAGTTTATTCCTTACACTTCATCGAGTTTGACTGCGGGAGGTAAAAATATACTTTTTGTCCGTTTCTCTGGAAATGGACAAGACATTTATTTTACGCAATGAATGGAATATACGTAAAGTAGCGGTCATTTAATATTTCGTTCTCATTAAGTTTGACTACATCCATTTCATTCATTCATCTGTTTCATTATTCATTCCACCAGCGGAGGAAAATTACTTTATAGAGGGTTGTTATGTGAATAATTTAGAGACATAAGCATAGCCACATTTAGTTTGTCTTGGTATTCTGTAAATGAAATATCATATGCGAAACGCCGAATATATGTTTTTAAAACGTTTATTAGACCTTATAAGAGTCCGAAACATGGAGGGTATGTGTACTCCTCGATCTATTCTAATAGTTTGTAGGTGATATGACACTGCTCAATTAGTCCAGACAGGGACGTTAAATTGTCTAAAATAACGCTGTGATGAAGCGGATGATGGATCAACCTGGAAGAGAGATGGCGATTTGAAGAAGGTAATCTGTGCTGATGAACGCTACTTCTCTGCTCCTACTGTTATAGAAAATGATTCGGCGTTGGGTGGATGTTTTGGCTCATCCTCCATCGCCTTCATATTACCGCCGAAAACAAAGGACTTAGAGAGACCCACCTGACCCATGACCTTCTGGGACGGTTGGGGTTATTAAGAGGGTCGTCCCCCTGCTCTCCTTTGCGGTGTGGTTCACCTCCAAACCAAAGCGCAGCCCTTCATTTAGAAGTCTTCGCGCATGGCATTGCTGGCCTAATCTACCCTTTGGCCACGCTGGTGTCCTGTTGCTATCGACCGGGGAGAGGAGCAGCGAGATTTTCAAATCGTCGTCAACTCCGCATTTGGAGTAATTTTGCTTTGATATGGATAACGTCTTTGAGAAGTCTTTACATCCTATTAATTGTGTTTAAAATGTTTATTTTTTTTTAATTTTAGTCATCTTGAAAATAGGACCTCACCTAGTCCTCGCCATAGGACGCGAACATTTAGGAGAAAAAGAAAATCACCACAATGCAGCCGAAAATATTCTCGTATGATTATTATAATGTATGAAACGTGTTTAAACAGGTACAATTTCTCTTAATATAATTTGCGTTATTTTATAATATTTTAATTTAGTCTTTTATTGAGACTATAAAACTACCCCCAACTTCCAGTAGACGGCTTGACTCTTTTCAGTGATAAGCTTCCTAAAGTCATGCAGTCTTGATGCTTTCCCTCGTGACTTGCGAATTCCAATGAACGTGTTTTTGGTTCAACGGGGCCCGTTCAATAAAGAATGTTCGCAGTTCTTTTTTTAAAAACATACCATTACTCATCCTCGAATTGCTTGTGGTCTGTATCGAAGAAATACGATTGGATCAAAATTATTTCTCTCGCCTTTTTTCCAGTCCGCAAAGACTGGCTGTAAGGCATTTCTACAGCCATCAACATTACCTCGACTGCCTTTGCTAGTTATGATGAAAAACGCTTTCCACGGTGTTTCTTTACATTGGAAAGCAGGAAAAAGTCACATGAGAAAAGGTCTCTGTCTACATCTACAGATATGTATATTCAAACCATGCTGTAGAACTGCTAAAAAGATTGGTCTATTGAATAAAAAGCATGTAGGATGTCGACAAAATAGATAAACGGCCAACTATACAAATTCCAAGAAACTGCGAAAGATACTGCAACATTAAATTTTAACGGAGTCAACCGGTAATATGCATTTCAATGCAATTTTTTCAGAGTGTAAAAATCAATAGTATTACCAATTCTAATTGTCTCCTACGCGATTGCTGTCATGTATATTGTAATATCTCCCTGACTTCACTTTTGTGATCTGATCTACCTGTAATATGCCCTTAACATCCTCAGATAAATAATCTGCCTCCAATTAACGCTGTAAGTTTAACCTGAATTTAAACCTACAGTCAGGTAGTGGTTTCCATTCTAATTATTCCAATATTTTCGTGGTGACACTGCTACCTTGTTCATTAACATCTTTCACAAACATAGCTGCTCTACGCTGAACTCGATCTATTTCCAAAACTAAGCCTACTTCATGAGAATCCCATACAACTACAGTATACCCAAGGCTAACTGGCGTGAAATTGCTCGTTGACCCTCTCATTACAATTCCCAAGTATCCTTTTGGTATCTTCCAGGTCTGGACCTCAAAGAGTCTTACATTGATTTTCGCGAGATTTTCAGCACCCAAATTTGCGATTTGCTAACGTGCATCATCGTGATGCAGCATCCAGATTATTGGTTTGACACATGGCCTTTCACGATTAATATGCCATTGAAGTGTTTTCGATACAAGCCAATAGTATCATCCTCCATTTACAGTTGCGTCTTCTGATTCTTACATAGTAAGTAACGACTTTTCACGCATTGTAAATGTGTAGATTATACTTTATTATTAAAAAAAAAACAAAAAAAGCACACTCCATGTAAAGTAAATTCCTAAATATCAACATCACCGAACCCATCTATCATCACTTCAAAACGCACTCCATGCCTCCATTGGAACCTGGTTCCGAGGGAGAAGATAGTATAAGGAATACTAACTTCGCTCTGCTCTGTTGCGGGTTGAATCCACCCGGGGCATCGTGGCAAAAATGGCCGAAAGACGGAACGTCCCGCACTCGCGGTCACTCTATTTAGTTCAGTCTCTGGGGTGGGCAACAATCTGCATCCGTTACTTGGAAGTAGGGTCACCCACCCGTCGTTGAGTTAAATGTGGGACAAAGGCGATGGGAATGTAGGGCAAAAAGAGGGACTTCTGTCCAAAAAAAAGAGGACGCTTCATAATTATGAATTTACAATGACATGCAAATATATTCGAACACACAACTACGTGCATGTATTTCTAGCCGTAAGCAGAACGACTAGTAATCATAATCCCGCACGAACGCCCCGGGACATTCTCAATGACCGAGTCCAGCTGGGCGACAGGTAAGCTTTCTTGAAAGATACCGCCAAGTGGTAAGGGATGGGTTCGTCGCAGAACTTCTTATTTTACATATTGCCAGAAAGTTGAGAACATATTGAGAAATACGACAAACCGGACCAGGACGGAAGACGCTGAGTGTACGGAATAACATGTGCGGTATCGTCTTAAGTCCCCGCTATTATAATACATGGTTTGAAAAAAAAAGTATCGGGAAAAGTTTCGGAAAATTAGCTTTATTTCAGATATTTCTGAAATGCCTCAAAATTTTTTAAAATACATCCCTTGAGCGTCGACACACTTTTTCCAGAAGCTTTTGCACGACTAGAACGCTCCCTGTCGGGCGGATTGCGAAACGCCCTTAAAAGATATGCGTGCAAGCTTCTTTCACGGCACTTAGGGTCCCATGGTGGTGTCATTTTATGGATGGTGAAATTCACGTTTGGGATTGGGGAATATTCTGCTGGTGCCAATTTGGGACTGTAAGGGTGTTGGAGGATCGTCGCGATGCCGTTGCAGAAGACCTTCGCAAGCAGACACTCGACTCTGCTCTTGGTCGTCCGTCAAGAACTTCTGGACGAGCTTAGCGCAGATCTTTCGCATCGCCGAAGTTTCAGTGATAATGTTGTGCGCACTTGCACTGTCATCTTATCAATCCCAATACGATTTGCGATCATGCGATCACACTTGACCGCCGGTCTGAATTCAACACTTCACGCACATGTCAGGAAAAAATTGTTACCGATACTTTCTATACAAACCTTATATATGGGCTCTTCGCATGCGAGACTAGATGCTGGTAAACGTCAGGGTCTCGTATCGATGATTTTGTGAAAACTAGGTTAGTTAGCTTAAGCGATTATGTGCGACTTCAATGAAAGTCAGTCTGGGCCGATATCACAGATCAATTTTTTTCTCGTTATCGCAAATCGATGCCCTATCTCCTTTACGTATAAACGTAATTTTCGATCGCCTTAATCTGATTTCCTTAGCGTAGACTGAAAAATAACGATACGGTGTTCTTTTTAGTTTTCGATTTTTTTAACGACAGCAATAACGCGCGCGAGTTAGGATAATCCATCGGGCCCGTAATGCTTTTATTTCTCGCGGATAAAGATGATATTTATTGGTTGATCACTCCGATCTCACATTTATGATCTACCCTGGAAGCAATAAATTCGAAGAGGCTGGGGCGGAAGTTGTGCGTCATTGAGTGATTCAGTTTTTCCTGAAGTTTTTATTATCTCAGAAAATTTGATTAATTGGTATGGAAAACCGTATCCCTGGTAATTTATGGTACGTTGGGATAACATTGTGAGCCTCTGCGTTTTTCCAGAGTTTCCTTGCCTCCTTCAAACCCGCGCGGGTGTTGAAAATACAAAAGGAATTCGCCTAAAGAAAACTTATATGCGTATTAGAGTCATTAATACAAACATATGTTAGAAAAGAATCTGTAACCATTATGATTTGATGTTTTATATCATCATCTTTCCGTGATAGTGTTGATGCCAATAGTAGGACGTAGAAACCTCGCCTTCACTATGAAGTTGCGTCGGTTAGGATTTATTGAAAAATACAGAATTAGTGATGGAACTAAACCGGTGAAATATGCTTTTTTTCTCACATCTTTACACATCACTGTCTTAAGGGACGTGTTCGCCGACGTTCATCAACATCTCTGCTATTTCAATAATCGATCGGCAACAGTTTTCTTAGCGAGAAAGTGTAATCCTTATCATTTGAGGTATCTTGTAGGGAACGTGTAGATTCAACGATTAGAATTGAGCGGTCTATATCATATCCCAATTATGGTTGCGTTGGTTTGGTTTCTTTAACAAACTACGTATAACTACTATCTGCATAATGAAATTAATTCGCTGATTAACTTTTTTTTCTAATCATTGCACATCCACGTTCTTTCCGGGAGATATTCGTTGCATTTCATCAAATTCATACCTATCCATTTAAGAATCCATGGAAATTGCACATGCAGATTAAACCATTAATGCGGATTTATCAAATACGCGATAATATTACTTCAGCTAGGTTTTGAAGCACCCATTTTTACTTCTGAAAAAAATTTTAGTGCGGCAATAAACCAGATTTTTTCTCATGCATCTTCGTATTTTTGATATGATTCGTCGAATTTCATTGAAAGCTGTAAAAATTTGAACAATTCATGGTTGATGGGTATAGATTTAAACAAGTCTTATCCTCGTCATTTGATGTGTTTTAAAAATCACCCTTCAACGACAAATGTACATTCCTTGAATCCCACTGGTTTTGTATTTGATACTTAATGATCAATATGGAATTTATTTGATTTGTTGTTACATTTCTGAAAATATCATAATGATACGACCATTAAATGTGTAATTCTTTACTTTCACACTTCGGTTCTCTTCATCAAACTGTTGGAAATCTAAGGAACCAAAATTAAAAGAAATGGTGTTTGCTTAAAGAACCATAGGTGTCAGTGGGGTATTCTATTAATAAGATATTGTAGATGTGATCAGAATGAATAATGTCGAAATTGCCATCCGCCATATGTTCACGTTGGTCCGGATTATTAAATAGTATTCAGGAACTCACTCGCAATGGATAATGGACGTCGGACGTCATATAAATGAACGGGGAAGATTTCCTCCGCCCTTCCTGGCTAGCAGAATCCGCACTTCTCTGTCTGGGGCTCGTCTCCAATCGCGGACAATCCGGAAGAAACCGCTAAATGCATCCGGAAACGACGAGAGGAGAGGCTGTCGCCGCAGCTTACTCTCCCGGGGGAGAAGGTGATGATCCGACGTCTCTCCTCCCGGATGATTTCATTCCTCTCTTGTTTTTTTTTCGTTGGTGTGCGTGCGAGAAAGTGGCCTCCCATCCCCTTCCCTCTCTCCCTCCCCCGTCATCCCCTGGGGGGTGAAATCGTTAACCCCGATACACTGACCAAACCCCGGACTGCGGAGGAGAGGGGGAATAGAAAAAAATAATACAATCGCGATTGGGGGGGATGGGGTGAGGAAGTGGCGGGTTCCTTGCTCTCGAGACGATGCAGAGGGCGTGGTGGAGGAGATTGCAGCGACACCGTGTGTGTGCGCCTCGTTTTCCGCCGGCGACCGCCTTTGCAGCGACGGCGGCGGGACACAGGTAGTGGATTGGGGGGGGGGGGTGCGGAGGATGATGGTGTGTTTGTGAGGAGAGAGGGGAGGTGGGAGTATAATCGACTGTCTGACACGGTTTCCTTCGGGAGCCCTCCGTTGCCCCTAGCGACGTCCGTAGTCAGACAATTCGAAGTTGAGGAGATCCGCTCTGCGACTAGCAACTTCCCGAGTACAAGATTTGTATAAAATGTATCGGGAAAAGTTCCTGCAAAATAGATTTGTTTCAGATAATGCTACAATGCCTCAAAATTCTTCAAAGTACATCCCTTGAGCATCGACACACTTTTTCCCTTGAGGCTCTTTCACGACTCGAAGGCTCCCTGGTAGGCGGATTGCGGAAGGTTGTTAAGGTTGCGCATGCAAGTTTCTTTGACGGCTGAACTTAAGGGTCCAATTGTGGTGTCCTTTGAGGGAGGATTTCACTTTTGGTAATAAGAATAGTCTATTGGTACCAAGTCGGGACTGTAAGGGATTTGGGTAGTCGTCGCGTTTTTCTTTTTTTCTTGCGGCTTTCGGTCGTCCTTCAAGACCTTCAGGATGAGTTTAGCGCAGATCTTTCACATCGCCAAATTTTCGGCGATAATGGTGTGCACTGTCGTCTTATCAATGTCAATACGATCTGCGATCATGCGATCACCCCTGAACGACGGTCTGAATTCAGCACTTCACGCACTCGTTGCAGGTTTTCGTCGGTTCTTGACGTCGACGGCCGTCCAGGGCGGGGCTCGTCCTCCACACTCTCTCGGCCATCTTTGAAGAGCTTTTGCCATTGAAAAACTGCAGCTTGTGAAACAATTACACTTATCGAATCATGCCCAATGTCTCCGTAGTCGATTTACCCCGTCTGACACAAACTTTGATTGCGTTTCAATAGTTCGCTGCATTTTGCGCTTGTACCGAGTCACTCGACAGGAGTCCACTAAAAAACACGATCTAGCCTGAACGAACGCTCGCAGGCGATTGGCTCGTGTTGAAGGTCAGACCCGCCACCAACGCGCCTGGGCGGTGCAAGCGCACCCTGATGCAAAGTCACGCTAGAAAAATATTGACGTTGATGCTTTTTATGCAAACATTGTATCCCTACCCACAATCTGTTTCGAGTGCTGCGCATAGCGAGTGATATGTGCTTCCTTTGTTTATTAATTTACGAATTCAAACGAGAAGTATAGGAGCGTGTCAGCATATTGCATGAGGTGTTGCTCTCTTGACCAGACGCCTCTGGTTTCAGTTTCCAGTCATTTGGGACACCCATGTCTTCGCCCCAACTTTTTCTTCTTTGGAATACCCGATTTCCCCTTCGGAAAATGACGGTGACCCAAGGATAGGAACCGGTCCGCTTTATTACGAGAAGATTTATATCAGAGAACCTCGAATACCCAAGCCATGATTATATCAATTTGCCCCATTATATCATTTGCCCCATGCATGCCATTTTAGTATTATCTTAGTTTTGATATTTTCATGCAAATATTCATATTTTACTTTTTGTTATTGTTAGCATAGAGGTTAAAATGTTCCGCTTCTGACTGGAAGGCCATGGTTCTACTTCCGCTGTCTTTCGCCACCTACTATCCTCATCCAAGTTCTATGTTATTTTTCTGGGTTAAATATTTCTGGGTGACCGCGGAATGGTGTTGATACGAGGGCTGTACAGAAAGTAACCTCCGTTATGTTATAAAAATACACTGGAATAGATACAGAAAATTTATTATTTTCATCTAAAAACTACATGTATCTACTATTTTTATAAATATTCGTCAAACAGATGTAAGCATTTGTAATATCTCTGAACTAGTTTTAAAATTCCTTTTAGCGTAAAATTCAGTCCCCTAACATCGCTGCCAACCGATGACGGCACCTAGAAGTTCCTCGTCGTGACGAGCACAAAACTTGCGGTGGACTAACTTTTTAGTCGTGTTTACATGCAACAGAGTCGTAGAAATCTGCGGAAAACTTTTAAAGGTTACAGATATCGTAAAACGCCGCTTTTCACGGACTTTTTAATCGATTTTAGGTGCAGTTCATCGTCCACCACAGACGGGCGGCCACTTATGTCACCATCATGGACATTTGTCCATTCATTCTTAAACGACCGACAACACTGACGCAAAACTTTTGTCACTCATCTCATTTGGTCCGCACAGAGCACAAATTTCCCGATGAATATCAGTTGCTTTTTGAAGTATTTTAATTGTATTGTTCATTTTGACTCGCTCCTGTAAACAAACGACAAGCGGTGCTACCTGCCAACCACTGCAGCTCGAGGTGTACTGCCCTAGTGTGTGCGTAAAATACATCGACCATTCGGCTCCGTCGACTAATTCTCACGCTACACGAAAACGGAGTTTACGTTCGTGACAGCCCTCTTATATTCATGTCTATTCGTAATTTCATCCGCGCAAATGTTTTTAACGCAACGACGGCCAGACCGCCGCGTTAAAAATATTATTGTGTACGGGTAAAATCCTTATTAGATATGCATTTCATTTTTCTGGGCACCTTCCTGGAACACTGTAGCTGTGCGGGGAAAGGAACTGGCCTCCGCGATACCTCCCTCTCATCATGCGTGGATTTCACTTTCCCATGCCAAGTCCGTGGAGATGCCGATGGGCGCTCTGCCCTTGTCTGTCGACATCGGTCCCTGGGTCACTTGCTGTGGTTCGTAATCTATGTTTGGGTGGCTAAAACTGAAATTCTTGAATCCATTGAATTAAATCCGACATCGTATGTCTGCCATTGCTGGTTTTCTAGCAATCTTATTAGTTTTTCCAATTGATTCCAAGCATTTATTTCCGATAACGGTCTGTCGCATTCTGTTCGTTCCTTTCGGAGGTTCCGTATCGGCTTTAAACTCTAATTACTAATTAAATATATTTGTCAATTCAATAACTGCAAGTCCTGTACGTGGTCTCCGTATCCTCAGTCACTCCCATAATTATGTCGTGTTTGTCTTCTCGGTTTCCTTATATCGCTGGCTTTGACACTCTCTGCCACACACCTCCGTGCGAATTGCCCCGCAGGACGGGTGTCGTGGACGCAGATGTGGAGCTGCGCCGGAGAGGAGTCGTGCGCGCCGTCAGGATGCGTCCTCGGGGCGTCCATTCTCGGCCCTCGCTCTTTTCCAGTGACGTTCTCTCCTGAGCGTCAACTCGATCGAACTGATTCGGGCCTTCCGTCCGTGCAAACACGAAGCGGGGTCGTATTGCGACAGATTTCCCTTCCCCCTGCTTCGGCGCCGCATTTCGCGGCTTCGCTGTCGACGACCCCGCCGTGGGCCGGGCGACAATTGGGCCGCAAACAGACGAGCGATGGTCCGCGGTTGGATGTTTCCATCTTCGTTGCATATAATTCCATCCGGAAGAACTTTGATGACGCGTCCGACATTGCCGATTCCTTGTTTACGTTAACGACATTAACTCCGTAGTTAATAGTACGAAAGTTTGTTTATCGACGATGCGGTGGTTTACAGAGACCTCGGTTAACCTGAGGATAAATCAGCTATAGTATATGACCTAATGGCCATACAACGCTTGTGCGATACTTGGAAATTAGAGTTAACCTTAAAAAGTGAAGAGTTTTTAGAAGGCTAGTGAAGAATTTTTGGAACAAGAGCCACTCTCCCACTCTCCGCCTGTTGCATCAGGAACACCGAAATGGAATATGTAGACAATTAAATACATAGGCGTTACCCGCACTCACGACCTCTCCTGGGTGAAACACATACGGGGAATATGTGGCACAGCGAACAAAAAATTATGATATATTAGAAGAGTACTAGGTAAATGTGGTGAGAAGGTCAAAGATAAATGTTATCTGTCCCTGGTTAGGCCTCATTTATAATATGCTGAGAGTATATGGGATCTTCACGAAGTCGGATTGATTGCCGAATTGGATCGCGTGCAGCGTAGAGGAGTTAGATTTGTAAAATGTTGCAATGATAAACTAAGTAGCAGATCCAAAATATTCGAGGAGCTAGGCTGGGAAACACTCACGGAGCGAAGGTTAAATTACAGATTGAAACACTTGCATTCATTGGAAGGGCGTCTCTTTAGCAGTAATACTGAAAATGTATTATTACCCCCATCGAACTACGGTAGGAGAGATCATGTCAATAAAATTGGAGAGATCAAGTATAGAACAGATAGATTTAAGATGTCATTTTTCCCACACACGATAAGGGATCAGAATAACGTTGTCTAGCGAGAAAATGTATTATGGGGCTAAAGTAGTCCGGAGTATAATCAATCCCTGCCACTAAATCTATCGGTGGCTGGCAGGGTACTAAATATTAATAAAATAAAAATATTGGTATCACTTCTCCCACTTTTGCATTTCCCCCGGAGTGGAGGGGGGTTAGTGCAGAAGAGAGGAAGGGAGGGGATGCTCCTGGAGGTGCGCCACACCCAAAATGTTTTTCAGGCGAAAATTGTAAACGCTTTCCTTTTAAGACTGCGGAATACGAGTTCATTAGGCGGAATGAACTTCATGCATTTCTCGCTCGTTTTTTGTTAGCGGGCACAAATCTCGATTACAATGGATTTTAAAGTTGAACGATCTAACCTTTATGTTGGTTGGTCAAACGAATTGAGTAGCTTCAAGCGTGATGTGGAGGAAGTCGAACATAATGAATAATGCACTGAATGGTTGAGGCCTTAACTTTGTAGAAATCCATGTTTAACTTAAGAAATTAAATATTATCTTTGCTTTCTCGTAGTAAGTTTGCTATTCCCGTATAAAGCAAAGATAATATTTAATTTCTTAAGTTAATAATGAATAATAGTTAGTTGCACTTTTCCACTTGATATCAAGTGGAAAATGCTACTATCTATTATTCATTGCTTGGTCAATTTTTCTATTTAAATTCTTTTCTCAAGTAAATCCCTTGTAATTATAAATTATTTAGTATCCTTTGAGCTACCAATAGATAGATAGATAGTCATCTTTATTTTGGGTCTTTTGAGACTATTGAGACCCTTAGTGAAAGTGATCGCCCGGGTTTTTCCCTCAATGACCCCGAATCGTCATCGGGAGTACTAGGCAGTGAGGTTGTCGATTTCCCGCTGGAGGTACCGACTCGACAGTCGCTTCTTAAGTACAAATGGCATAATAGGAATAAGTCTTTCTTAAGAGTATCGTCCGTGTATACTTATCAATCAGTCAATTGCTTTCTTTAGTTTCTGCAAACGTTGCAAAAAAGCTAACGAACTTCTATGTAAGCAACGGAAACAACACAATGAGTTTTATTTAAAATAAAGATTTTCCAGCAGAATTACGAGATTATTTTGATTTAGGCTTCAGAATTCATGTGACACGGATACTGAATCTGATTTATAAAATGAAGTTGAATTTTCTTTCAAGATACGTCGTATCTCTAGGGTTGCTTGATTGGCAAAATGAAAAGGTATCGTAAGTAAAATAATAAAGATGTTGAGTATTTGGTAATACAGTGATGTTTCTCCAGTGACTATTACATAGATGAGTCCAGACTATATAAATGTTTCGCCAGAATCACGTCCATCCTAATTCACACTCTCCCGTCTTCTTTGTCTACATATATCATAGGCTGTTGCGAAAGCGCTTGGCGCTCCGCATCTGGTGAGATCAAGGTTTGGGCCACAGAACTTTCAAAAGCCCTTCGAAATCGGGATGGAAGGTTTTTTTTAGCATGAAGAGGTCACTTTGGGGATTTAGCGTAGCCGCTGCTGAGCGATTCTACATTTCATGGCC